>JAVSBV010030614.1:0-25134 GCA_033117975.1 Parotocinclus spilosoma | reverse complement strand
TTTTTTCGGGGAGCACAAACCAGCATATGATTTGCAAACTATCTATGATAACAAAAAAATGATTATGAGAGTGAGAGATGTCAGCCCATGGAAAAAGGACAAAAGATCTAAGTTGTAGGCAAACTGGAACAAAGAACTGGACTGATAATGGGAAGCCAAACGGGTCAGAATGAAGGTAGTTCTACCAATGAAGGGACCATTGTTACCATAAATAAGCCCAGATTATCCATGTGTCATTATATAACGTTATATCCAATATATACTGTATTGACTTTGTCCTTCACAGGCCTGTCCATTGATTTTTCGAGTGGCAAACTCTACTGGATCAGTTCAGGAAATGGTATCATTAATAGATGTAATCTGGATGGAAGTGCTCTGGAGGTGATAGAGAGCCTTAAGAAGGACCTGATGAAGGCAACGGCACTAGCTGTTATGGGTAAGTAAGAAAATGATCCAAACATAGTTCACTGGCAAAATTGTTTATATTCCATTCATAACAAACATTTAAAAGTTTGTGATAACCCAAAATTACATCCAGAAAGATGAGCCTTAGTATGGAGTACTCAGCACTTGAAATATTTTTTCCTGCTTATTTTCTTGCCACATACTGTCAGATTTGCAGAGCAAGCTTGCACACAGATTGCAAATGCTGCTTAGAAACGTGCTTTACATAATCATAGCTTTATTATAAGATATATAAGAAGTAATACAGGAGTTATGTTTTAACACCGACCCATATGTACCCAGTGTATTACCCTGCCCTGTGTTCAAGTGCTGTTTTTAAGCTCTTTCTGGTATGGGATGGGAGGGAGGACCCAATAATGCGGGAATGGGGATCGAACGACGTTTAATAACAACTAGGTAGCGCAAAAGGCTCTCCAAAATACAAAAACGCAAAAGAGGAAAACACGCAGTTGTCGTGTGCCCCGAGCAAGTTATATATATTGATTTATTTATAAAATAATAAAATTTAATAAAATATTAAATATATTAAATATAAATTTTATATTTAAAATATCTATTATTAGTATGGATTAGTGTGAGATTAGTTGTAAATTGAATGAATTGATTTTAGACCCCAGAATATACACACTATATAAGGCATTATATGCATTAATAAGCAAAAAATAGTAGCTAATAGTACTAATAATTATTAGTAAGCAACACTTACTACATTGATGAATTCTGGATAAAACTGCTAATGCTAGCTGCAGTCTGTGTTTTGGAGCACTTAAGTTACTGTTTTCCTTTCAGCTGACAGTCAGTACAACCATTTTTAGGACACATGAAGACATTGTGTATTGTCCATTATGTTTTGAATCATGAATCGTGAATTGAGTTACGTCTGAGTCGTGTCGCACGGCACGACCCATAAAAGTGTAAGCAAGTGCACCTAGTACCAAAAACAGACCATTTATTTCTGGTCAAAATGCATTAATAACCAAATCTGATTTGAGGAATCAAGGTGGTCAATGGTTAAGAACCAAGGTTCCACTGTACTTTGACACTTTTAGTTTTAAAACTTCCTTTTTCCTACATCTGCTATCTAGTTTTCTAGCCTCTCATTCCTTTAAAAGTTTGTGATCACCCAAAATTACATCCAGAAAATAAGCCTTAGTATGGAGCCTTAATATTTTTTCCTGCTTATTTTCTTTCATTTCTTATTTTCTTGCAGCATACTGTCAGATTTGCAGAGCGAGCTTGCACACAGATTGCAAATGCAAATAGAAACGTGCTTTACATAATCATAGCTTTATTGTAATAAAATAATCAATATAAGAAGTAATACAGGAGTTATGTTTTAACACAGACCCATATGTACCCAGTGTATTACCCTGCCCTGTGTTCAAGTGCTGTTTTTAAGCTCTTCCTGGTATGGGATAGGAGGGAGGACCCAAGGATGCGGGAATGGGGATCGAAAGACGTTTAATAACAACTAGGGATACCAAAAAGGTAGAGCAAAAGGCTCTCCAAAATAGAAAAATGCAAAACACGCAGTTGTGGTGCGTCCCGAGTGGGAATGACACCTACCGCTGACGCGTGCGTGACTTGCCGGTGTTACACGCCGAAGCGCCAGGGGGCGGGCGAACAGTGAGCACAGTAAAGCGCCGATTTGGGACGCTTCCCAAATCAAGTGGCGCGGAGGAGCTCTGGAATGCCAGGGAGCAAGCCCAAGCGTGAGAGCGCTAAAGAAGCCGTTCGGGGCGCATTCAGAACAGAGCAGCCAACCGAACTGAGTGACGCTAAGCGGTGCAGAGGAGTGAGGCAAAGCCTCAGGAAACCCTGGTATTTCCCTGACCGGCTACGTTACCTCAGGGGTTTCCCCCTTACTCATCCGTTGGCACTAAAAGCCCCGGGATGTCACCGACTAAGCACTGAAATGGACGTATGCAAGATTACGATCACTGGCGTCTACGAATTACGTGTGACGACATGAGGCCGAACAAAGCTAAGACCCGCACTTTAATAACGAGACCTCCAGGTGTTCGTCATCACGTCGGCAATAAAACACGGGATATAAACCGCCTCTCCGATTGCTCTGTAACAGCACTCGATGAGGACACCGACTCGCACGGGAGAGCGAGGTAGGACTCCTAACGCTTCCGTTTCATTTTCTTTCATGACTTGGACTCTGACTCATGTACCATGGCCTGTATAACAACAGTGTGCACTGACATCACAACGGGTGAAAAGTGTAGCAGAAGCAGTTCAGCACCTCTAAAGCAGGATTTCTGGAGCAGGATCAATGAAGTTGTAGCTATTTCTTTAGTGGCTTAAACATTTTCTCTTTACACAAATCCTTCACACTGTGTACAGAGTTTTCTAGCAAAGTGAAATAAAGCAGCTCTGGCAGCTATGTGCAGTACAGCTGGAGACGTCAGATAAGCAAATCAGATTCAGATCAAGTCAAAACAGTTAAAAGGTACAGTGGGCTTTTGCTTCTGTTGATTTAAAGTTCTAAAAAATAGTCCAAAAAAGATGTCTTATTATCTGGCTAGGGCAGCACCGTGGCTCACAGCAAGAAGGTTCCGGGTTCAATCCCAGGCTGGAACGACCTTTCTGTGTGGAGTCTGCATGTCCTCCCTGTGCCTGCGTGGGTTTACTCCGGGTACTCCGGTCCAAAGACATGTGTGTTAGGTGAATTGGTGTCTCTAAATTGTCATTGACTTGTTTATGTAGGACTAGTCTTGGAATGAACTTGTGTATGGATCTAACATTGTGCGTGTCGCTCGATGGCCACTGACGCCGATAAGTGACGTTATATATTTTGTTGAAATGTGTTTTGCTTAAACAGTGCATGCTGCTGTATAGCGTATACATTTGTGCTCATAAGTTTACATACCCTGGCAGAATTTGTCATTTGTTTTGGCTGTTTTTCTGAGAATATGAATTATAATTCATAATTAAGTTATTCATGGTTAGTGGTCGGATGAAGCCATTTATTATTAAACAGTTGAGCCCTGTATGTAAGCTGGTGTTATTTGTGGGTTTTTTCTTTGTTTTGTGAACAATTTTCCTGCCCGTTGTTGCTGAAATTTTGTTTACTCTACCTGACCTTTCAACCGAATCTTCCAGTTTCTTAATTAGAGTTTGAACACTGCTAATTGGCATCTTTAATTCCTCATATATCATTTTATATCTTTTTTCTGTTTTATAAAGTTTAACTATCTTCTCCCGCAGATCCTTTAATAATTCTCTTGCTTTTCCCATGGCTCGTAATCCAACAACGTCAGTAGCAACACTGGATGAAACATGCAGGGGTCTGTCAGGAGCCCAAAACTAACTTTTTATACACACACACACTAATTACAAGAAAATAGATCACAGGTGAGGACAGGTTACTTTTAGTAGCCATTTAAACCTGTGTGTGTTCATTTGTGTGTATGTTATAATGTCAAAACATTTAGGGTACAAAGACTTTTGATCAGGGTAATTTGGGTAGTTTCTGTTGTCATTATGATTTAAAAAGGGCAAACACAATTGAGTGCTAATAAATGGCTTCACCAAACCACTAACCATGAATAAAAGAGCAGATTTTTGTATTATCATTCATATTCTCTTCAAAACGGGGCCAAAAATTACAAATTCTGCCAGGGTATGTAAACTTATGAGCACAACTGTGTATCAGTATACAGTACATACAGTGGTACCTTGGTTTATTAATTTATTCCAAAAAGTTTACAGAGTACCGAAAATGAAGTGTCACAAGCAAATTATTTATATTCATTTATGTATCAAATAATACAATATAATAAAATTAAATAAAATATTAAATATAATGAATATAAAATAAATATTTATAATATATTATTATTATGGATTAGTGTGAGATTAGTTGTAAATTTAATTAATCGATTTCGGACCCCAGAATATACACACTATATAAGGCATTATATGCATTAATGGAGTTATGTTGTATAAGTGCTCCCTGGTTTACGATGGGAATTACTACTTTACGACATCATTATAAGTAAGTTAATGTTTAAAACACCTACATTAACCCACATTTGAACAGAATTAATACATAGTTTATTATGTTATAAATGTTGAAAAAGCTCATGCAATTTAGTGGAGTAATGGACTGTAAGCAAAAAATAAGAGCAACACTTACTACATTGATGAATTCTGGATAAAACTGCTAATGCTAGCTGCAGTCTGTGTTTTGGAGCACTTAAGTTACTGTTTTCCTTTCAGCTGACAGTCAGTACAACCATTTTTAGGACACATGAAGACATTGTGTATTGTCCATTATGTTTTGAATCATGAATCGTGAATTGAGTTACGTCTGAGTCGTGTCGCACGGCACGACCCATAAAAGTGTAAGCAAGTGCACCTAGTACCAAAAACAGACCATTTATTTCTGGTCAAAATGCATTAAGAACCAAATCTGATTTGAGGAATCAAGGTGGTCAATGGTTAAGAACCAAGGTTCCACTGTACTGACACTTTTTGAACCCAGTACAAATTACACTAGTTTTAAAACTTCCTTTTTCCTTGTTTCCTTGTTATCTAGTTTACTAGCCTCTCATTCCTTTTCTAAATATTGTATGTAACTCGCTCAGTGATGTCAAAAATGTTGTATAAGGCTGTAAAATCAAAAGCTGTTACTGGCATGCCATTAGGCTCTTGACCATGGCTCTGTGTATCCTAAAGAGCATTCCAGCTCACCTGAATTCTGACAGCTGAAGCAGTTTTTAGTTGTTTTTTAATTTTTTACAGTATTTTGTGTGTGACATTGTTTTGTGCTCTGTGCAAGTTTTATGTTCCTTTGGCTATACATTGTCAAGCTCTTTGCTCTTTAAGTATTTTTTTTGTGTGCATGAAGAGTCTAACACTTTTATCCCAGGCTGTACGAGTCTATTTTTTAGTTTGGATAATATATGTGACTGTATGCTCTTTCTCCTTGATCTCTAAGAACTCATTCCACTTCATTGTTAATTCCGTTGTTTAAAGGCATATGCAACTTTTTGAGGAGATTTTGCACTGTACTTGGTTAGCTCTATTTCCTGCCTTATCCTGTCCTTGCTGAGGCGTGTTTTTTTACTGCCTTTTGACGGCTGCTCAGCAGTGTGAGTTCCTTTGTTTGTGTCCTTTGTATCTTTGATTTCTGTTGGCATTCCGTTCTACACTAGGGCCTTTAAAGTGCCGAGCACCATCAATATGGTTATCCAGTGTACCAGACAGGAATCCAGTGGCCATTATTTCCAATGAGAACATTCATACCTGGTTCCTGTATAATTACATCCCACCAACTTTCAGTTATCTCATTATAACATGGTCATGGGGAGGACATTTTGTTTGGTCACCCCGTCTCCTGAATGATATCTGCTGAATAGGTACAGCTTTGCCTCTCTGATGAACAGAATCTGCTCTGTTATGTGGACCATCACGTGTGGTTGAGTGTGAACATTCTGTACTGTCACAATTTGTTCTAGTTCTAAAAGCTACAGTAAACCATAAAAATGTCTTATCATGGACTGCTGTATTAAAAGAAATTGAAGGGACTAGGTAAAGGTGAGATGCAATTAGGTACTCTGGTTTAATAACACCCTTTGGGTGACCTGGGTCCCTTCTGTGTGGAGTTTGCATGTTCTCCCAGTGTCCACGCGGGTTGACTCAGGGTACTCTGGTTTCCTCTCACAGTTTAAAGACGTGATATATATATACAGGGGTTGGACAATAAAACTGAACGGACATCCCTTTCAGACAGCTTCCTCTTGCGTCCACAGTTAATCCTGTTGGATGTGGTTCGTCGTTCTTGGTGGTATGCTGACATTACCCTGGATACCGTGACTCTTGATACATCACAAACCTCCCACACTAAAATAACAGGTGTTTTAGTTTCATTGTCTAACCCCTTTATATATCTATGGACATGTCATAAGTCAAAATTAACCTCCAATAACCCTTAAATGGCTTTAAATAGGAATAGAATAATGTTATTATTCACATTCAACAAGATAAAAAACATGCAATTAACATGATAAAATGCTAGTTATAGTTATGTCTTACTTAAGTCTATTAGTATCCTAGTATGGATACTGTACCATTGGAGTTAAAGGTTGGTTCCCCTTTTTTGCTGCAACAGAGTAAACCCACATATCAGGAACAATGTTCACCAGGGTCCAGTCAATCACAACAGCATTAGTAATTTCCATTAACTGTAGTGTTATGCATTGGGTGTACTCGTATGTGGTTTACTAATCTCACGATGGCACAAAGCACTGCAGGAATAGTAAAACCTTTTTGGAAAATCATCAGTTACCAGACATCACCACCATTTCTTGATTCCTATACCAATCCCACAGTATCATCAGAGTTCAGTCACATCCAGCCCATCACTTGTTTAAACTCCTGCCCTCAGGAAGAAGATACAGGTCTATCTGAGCACGGGTTATCAGAATGAAGGACATCGATTTCCCCCAAGCAGTACGGGCATTGAACAAAACTCCCTAGCCCACACTCATCATGTACTGTTTCATCTCAGTTCTCATCTTATCCACAACCCCTTAACACACTCCCGACATAATTCTGCACAATGAAACATGTCTGGACTACATGCGCTGCCTCACTCCTGAGTTATTTCACTATATTGCAGTGCTCACAAAAATTAAGGGATATTTCCAAATGAATATGAAGCGATTAAAAAATAAGCATAATTTAATTTCATCCCCCTATTTTTTTGAGCAATTTATTACCGTTACCCTTATGTTTGTGAGTAGTTTATGTCTGATAGCTATTTAATTCTAGTTTTCTTCTCAGTAATAACAACAACGATACATAATACTTTATTAGTGAATGAGGTTTGGTGTTGTGAGAGGTATGTGGTTGTTTGGCCATAGAAACTCAATATATGGAGCTACCAGTAAGCACTTCTTTTGCTGTCTTTGCTTCCAGAGTACTGTTTAGTACTTGTAAGTAAGTGCCACGATAACTCAGCCATGCCATTCTGTAAGCATTAGTGGCTCCTCGATGTTCTTTGACGTTTAGTCTGCAGAATAACAACTCGAACAGTTAACTGGCACAACCCTACCAAGGCAGTGATTTGATATAGATTTTAGTTCGAAAGATCATAACAGTGCCATATTAAAAGTATTCTTAAAAATTCTTTGGTACAACCAATTCTGTCAGTGTTTATCTAAGGAGATCTTCAGTATTTAGACAGTTTAATCTGTTATTCTACTAGTATAATGTGACATTAACTGTTAAAGATGTTTATTACATGAAACATACATACATGGAATCTGAAATGACTAAAAATATCCAAATCCTCTAGTTATAATCTTCATTCCTCCAACAAGTATATCCTAGTTTGGGATAAATCTTGGAATACCGGGAATACTGGTATCAGTCTTGTATTGTCTACTGGCTTTTTAATTTCAGTGAACAAACACTAAATGGCATAGCATGGATTAACCACATACACCTCAGAGGTAAAATGTAATAAAAATGCTAAGATTACTTTAAGATTGAGCTTAATATGTCCTTCACTCTTGCTTTGCATACAAGCTCAATTCAAAGTCACGTGTTCAGTGGCCACTCATGCAGGACTGCCCGTGGAGGGCAGAACTCAAACACCAGTTTCTGGAGCTGTGACAGCACTAATCCCTTTGCCAATGTGCCATTTAGAAAGCACATAAAATCCAAACTCCAACCCACCTACAATGTCATGATCTGTGAATTCCAGGGTTGAAACTTTACACAGGCACAGTAATTAATGTAACACATATAATTTGAATAAAACTACTGAGTTCAAATGACAAGTACAATGTTTAAAATTGTAATTTAAAAGAGAAGGTTATTACAATTCTCCCACTGTACAGACAGAAGGAATTTCATTACCAGGTCCTTTAAGGAGTGTAACAATTATTAATGTGATGATCCATTTAACACACAATAGATGACACACGAGTCGATAGCAATGGCATGTGATATTGTATTTCTGTCCCCCTTCTTAAACTTACACAGCCTCAGAGTGGGCACATATATAAACCTGAAACAGTGATGATAGGCTTAAAGAAACCCTTCTCTACAAGCATGCAAACCGTATTAGCTCTAACTCACATTGTCATTGTGATGCACCTTAAATTCGATTCCCTGCTCCGAAACAGACATTCACTCCAGGTTAGATCTCTAAAATGGTGGAGAGGGATAGCAATGAAATGGCTTTGCAGAGCAATCAGTGTGTAAAGGGGGTTATTATTTTCTGTATTTCTGTAAATTCAGATTTTATTTTTATCTAATATTTTGGCCAATGCTTATCATTAATCATCAGACACAGCTCTCTGCATCAGCAAAAGAAAAGACTGCGAAGAAGCACCAGTAGCTTACTTACCTTCGACCTGTAGCTGAACATTGATTCATTTTAATTAATAGGAAAATATTGCCCTCAAGACGAGTGCGTGAGAGACAAAGCACTTAGCGTGTCTGGGCTTAAATAAGGTTATACATTGTGCCAAAAATAAATCCCATTTATTCAGCCCTCCAGAGCATACCAGCTCATGCCTGGGAGGAGGCCAACTCCGATATATGCCATCTCTTTTACTTTCTTTTTATTTATTGATGTCATGCTTTGACTCGATGTGTTAGTTTCTGAACAATAAAGATCAAATTTGGTCATACTGAATATGTATCGTTATGCACTAGTGCTTTGTAATGACCCATAACCTTAAAAGTACATGGGATCAAACTACGCTACACAAGAATTAGGGATATTTTAAAATGAATATGGAGAGGAACCCACAAAAACTGTTGGCCAGTCTGATCCTGTCCATGTCCCATCGCTGTCAGTGTGTTTTGGCAGTCTTGGGTGATCATACACTTACATACATACTGATCAGTCAATGTTTGACACTCTCATCAAGTTTAACATGCTTCTATTTACCCCAATGGATGTCACTTGCTACTCAATCACAATAAGTGAGTTTGCATCTCATTTGTGTTATTGAATAACTTTTTTTGACTTTTCATTTGCTTTTCTAATGGTTTTGTTAAATGAAATAAAATCAAATGCTTCTTTTCCTGCTTTTTGTGGCATTTTGGTTGGTATCAAGTTACTTTTTGCCACTAGGTACTAATTAAGTGTCACCTAGTCACTGCTATCCCATTATTAAAGGACATTGAGGCCCTGAGCCAAAAGGATTTTGACCACCCTTGACTTTTGTTCCTCAGATAATTTCATTTTTCCCTGCACTGTCTATAGTTCTGGTCCATTTGAGCCAGAGCCACCATTCCCTAATGACCAGGATGTACCGTATGAAATTAAACACTGGTGTTTGCTCCATTAGGCTGTAACTAATTTGGTCCCAGCTCATGAATAGTTCACAGCTGTTTAGTGCAGACTGGCAAAGGTTTTCCAAACAGAGCTGGTGTGACTAAAGGTATTCGTTCCAATTAAGCCATGGCTACACTGGATAAGTCATTAGATGTTTTAACACTGAATACAACTGAAAACCAGCATAGCTAATGAATGTTTGTTGTTAGGCTTGTAACAATCATGCCACTTTAGCTGATGATTACTGTAGTTGTCACATAAAGAATTGCAGATAATGATTTGTGTGTTTATTGAAGGCAAATAATGAAGCATAAGCTTAAAGTAACTAACCAGGGCTCTTGCTTAGTAGCCATGTTTGAGCGGTTAATGCTCATTACCTTCAGAATCATGAGGGACATGCACCCAAAGACTCACACAAATATACAAATGTAAAAATGCAAAGCATGACTACGGTGAAAGGTTCAGCAAAAAAAAATATACTAGCATACATACAAAACATATAGAATTAGCAATACAGCTAAACAAATACACCAACACTAATTAGCACATTTATTTGCCATTTAAACATGTTAGAAATTCAAACTTGTTTGTTTTTGGTATCCCCATTACATTTACAGCGAACACATTTGCAAGATTATTTTTATTTATATATCATGCTTCAATTGAAAGGTATTCTCATTATAAATATGTCACACTGGATTCCTAGTAGCAGTGCAATCAAGAACAGACAAACCATACTATCCAAACTGAATCTGATTATTAATGGCTCTTTTTGTAATTGGGCTTATCATGTCTATTTATCTGCATACAATATAAAAATTTTGCTAAATGCATCTCCAGTCAGCCAGATTGAAATCCAATCCCCATGTAATATGCAAATCAGTACATAACACTGGACCACCCAGTTCTTCATTTTTATTTATTTATTTTACAGGCTGTTCAATTAATGTGCCTATGTAAACCTTTACTTTCTGTCACTTCCTTTTCTGTCATTTCACTTCTCACACCCTGTTTCTCTTAAGTTGCTTTTTAGGGTTAGTTACTCCCATTATTGATCTTTGTCTCAGTGCCATCTTGTGTTCTGTGTTTCAGCTGTGTTTCTTGTCTGGACCATGTTTCATGTTAGCGCTGTTCTTCCTTTGTTTGTTTAGCATTCTTGTTTTTTGTGAGCTTATCTGTTTGTACAGCACATTGTCTAGGCTTGTTAGCATTAGGTCTTAATGTGGGCGTTAGCGCTGATTGTTCTTTGCATGTTTGTTACCTTTAGTTTGTTGTTAGCTTTGTTGTTTGCTCCGTCTATGTTAGTTTAGCAACCTTGATTTTCTGTTTATCAGATTGAGTATAATTGTTGCCAGTAAATAAATGCTACAAACTTGCATGTACATCTGCTTTAATTTATTTGCCTTGACTCAGTTATGATAACAAGAGCACAAAGTGGTGGGAGCTGGCAGTTACAGTTTTAGAGTTTGTTCTGGACAGTGGTATCTATCTAAATTATTTATAAATCTAGGTTTTTTGCAGTTGCCAAATCTGCAAGTTCTCTGTTTTTGCTAATCCTGCAACTCAGTGACTGGCATCATGAATGGTGTGCTGTCTAAATTATTATGTGAGCTTTGGCAGTTGCATTGTCAGATGCATTTTGGCAGAGGCACATGTTTACACGTGTTTAGTATATGGCTACAATACATCTCCAGTCACCTTCTGAAGTGGTTTGAGCTATTCAAATCAAATCAGATATCAGTACCTCATGGCGTGAATTTATGCGTGCGTTTTTATGTGGCTTAAGCTTATCCGGATCCAATTCTTATAACTAATATTCAGTCTTAATTACCTATGGCAAATGCAGTCAGTGTGGTAACCCCATAACCTGCTATGCAAAACAACTAATCTGTTATAGTGAATGGTAGTCAGGAAAACAGGGAAAGTAGATTGTGTTCCTGTCTTGTTGCTTATACTTCCCTTCTGTTGTGTGCTTGATTATGAGGTACTACACTGCTTACAGAAATTAGGTGATGTTTAATTTTGAAATATCCCCTAGTTTTTAAGCAGTAGAGTTTGTTTAATGCATTAGTCGTTCTTTTGAAGCTAAAATGTTATAAGCAACTTCGCTTCCAACTAGGTTACGTTGGAGTAATCAGTTCCATTAAGTTATTAGCAGGACAGTTACCAAGTATGCATGGTGCAATGGGTTAATCACACAGACTGAACATACCACATGGGCAACAAAAACCTTTAACAAAAGGTGTTATGAAACCTCACATTCATAAACTGTAGTTTCAGTTGTGTATACTAGATAATGATTATTCATTCCTCTGTGCGCATGCATGGCTTTAGAACACCCAGCAACCTGGCAGTGAAGTAAAACAAATGGTCACTAAACAGTCTGTAATTAGTGTACTTTTGTTTGTAAATTTGCATCCATGAACAACTTTACAATTGAAAGTCATGGCATATAATTTCATGTCGGCAGGTGGCATGGTGACTCAGTGGTTAATGTGGTCACCACACATCTCCAGAGACCAAGGTTTGAGTCTCAGTAGAGCTGCTGCCTGTGTAAGGTTTTGTATGTTCTTCAAAGGTCTTGGGAGAGGTAAGGTGACAGCTCTAACAACTGCACCACCATGCCACCTGTCTCATGGCATGTGTTCACTTTAATGTACTCTGTTCCACATTTCATAGACATGCATTAGGCCAACTGCTGTCTTTAAAGAGTCATAGCATGAGTAAGTGAGCATGTTCAGTGTAATGTCATGTACTTTGTCCAGCAGTGGGAACCACAATGTACTTTGTGTTATGAGGCTAGAGTGGTCTGACCAGGCCCACAATGCAAACACCATAAACAAAAAGAATGATGTGCAGGTAACAGCACAGGTTCTTTTCTATTTCACAGAAAAGAAATAGAGCTTAAGAAACAAAGCAGCAAATTGGATACGGCTTCTCTGGTATGGGAGGTAGCGGAATCAAGGGACTGGCAGAAAACAAGCAACAGGGCTGGCTGGTTGTGGTAACACTGAGCAAGTCATAACTCGAAAGTAGAATCAAAAATAGAATCAATACCAAACTGCATAATTAGGCTGAGAGGTGGGTCATCTCAAAATGAATCACAGATTAACAAGACAAGGACCGGAGCGGAAAGCAGGGCTTATATAGGGTTATAAGCAGGTGTGAAGGATGTTGCACACAAGGAAGCCACATAAGGAAGGGAAATTTCTTTAAAACAAGGGAGAAACAGACAACATGCAGCAGATCCTAACACCCTGCTCTGGAGTTTTATGAAAAAAATGGACATGAGTGAGTGAGTTTTGATATATGCTGGATAATGAAAATATTTCCTGGGCAGCACAAGTTGGTGTGATCATTGCACAACACCACACCTGTGGAGTATTCCCTGGGCAATTGCTGCATTGGTTTACTCTGGGTATTCCCAGGTTTTACTTATTAAGTTAACTTGTTACCCTGAATTGAAACAAGTAAGCGGCAGTCTTGAATAGTCATTGGTGCCGATGTAACTTTTAAAAAACAACAAAATTTGATTTAGCTATTTTCAGTGTTAGCCTTAACTCTGCAGAAAAATAGCAAATATAAATATCGAAAAGGCATGCGAAATCAAAGAACATACAAACATCTTAGCTGAGAAGGGCATCTCCTAGTACACACAAAAGAAGTGAATGGAGTGTGGATAAAGAAAAATCTTTATTTAGCCCCACTGAGTAAACTGATTAAGGACTAATAAAGTGCTGTGTGTTGTGGGAAAAGCAGCAGCACTTGAACTCGGCAGGTAGGGAAATCAAAAGTACTCTTTTGAATGTGCCATGATGGAAACCACATGCAACTCCATTCTTCAGCCTTTAAAACACACCACAAATTACACTAATCTCTTTATATGAGAGGTTCCCGATGGAGTGGAAACACTGCTGACTCAGCAGGGGTTCATTTCAGTTTGCTGACTCACAAATCAAGAGTTTCGGTAAAATACTCACATCTAGTACATGTAGATGTAAAATAGATTTAAACAAAAAAAATATGATTGTCTACACTGCACAAAGAAAAAATTAATACAAGTACAATAAACAAATGAGTCATTGCAGGATTGTGGCATGTTAGCTACCCGAGATCTTCAATACATCTAACAATAGATTTTATTATTATTTAAGTTATATTATTTCACAGCCACTATTAATGACAATTTTAAAATAGAGGGTGAGTAACATTGCATACCTTAACATACATCAATTCCTAAAAAAATGATAACAGGTCATCAGGTCACATCAAACTGCCTCTACAGTCACATTTACAATCGAATTAGATTACATCGCTTCCATCTCCACAGATGAGGTCCCAACAGATATGTTCGGTTCCACAGATATGTTCTGGAAATTCTAAGCAAGTTTTGGGAATGATTGGAAACAACAGTTAAACTGATAATATTGAGGTTCACATGCACATATTGAACCGTTGGGGATGTATTGAACAGTTTAGTAACATACTTTGTAGCATTGCATCCCAACTAGCTACTATAGATCTGCAGTATTATTCATTTATATGTTTTTTTAATATGTTCTTCATATTTAAAAAATGTAACCATACTTGACATTGCCGCTGGCATCCATACAGTTCCTCAGTGAGCTTTCTGTAAACCTTTGTTGATATGTCATATTTTTAGTGATGTGCATAGTCTTTCATACTGGAAATAACAAATGTGGCTCAGCATTTCATTCTTATATAAGCTCTGATACTGATTTTTATTGGCACATCCTTACTAGATGCTTTCTTACTTAGTCATTAGGGGTTTTACTGAGCTGCTTGTTTGTAGGTCTTGTTTACCTTATATCAGATAATTCAAGCATACATAATTAGAGACATTGGAACAGTGTGGGATGATGATAATGCTGCTGTTGCAGTGTCATAGCAAAGGAAAAAAATATTTTCTTGGGCAAAGGCCTAAGAAAATATGGTTTCAGATGAGTTTTTTCATCATGTACCAACGGGCATCTTGGATAAACAAACTCTATGTTCTAATATGAACATATACACATACATTATTTTGGAAATATGGGCTAGGCATGTTATTTCCAACCACTGCTCAAGACTCAAATGGCTGTTCAAGCAATTAACTTTACTTTAAACAAAATTTAAGTAACATGAACTTGAATCTTTAGCAAATCTTAAGTAATCTCAATTCTACTCTTCATGCCTGTATACTACTCTGCTTGTATACAACAATTTCACCTCCTTGGGCCTAGGGAAACATTATTACTGAACATAGATCTTTATTTCCTTGGTATTGGTTTCATTACAATGTATAAAAACAATATATATGGTGATATCCTATTTTTAAGCATAAGCCTAAAGTGCAATATATGTTCATTCTTATTGCAAGATTCTCTCTGCCCATGCCCTTTGGTATGTTGTTTAGAACATTCACACACTGATTAACCCCAAAATTCGTAATGCAATGTGACATCCTCTGAGAAATGTGCTTGAAACCGATGGCAAGGAATCAGTTTTGTTTATTTTTATCATTTATCCAGATGTAACTAGGGATTTTAGAGCAAAGACACTCCTTGGACTTTGAGAGGAAAAGGGAGTCAGATGGATTAGTTACTGTGTTATGTCCAGAGTATTTGCCTCACCTTTAACTCAGCCTTAAGGGAGATAAATATAGGCCTGCTTCACCCATCACTCCAAAGTCTCCTTCATCTGGTTTCAATCTCCAGTCCCCTCCTCCCACATAACTTCAACTATCTCTGAAGACAAAATATTCCATAGAAAACATTTATATTATTTATTAATTTGCTATATTATTTTGACAGATCTGAGACACTGAGCTATTCTTTACTACAGTTATATTTTAATTTATTTCTTAAACTTAAGCTTCATTACTGATCCTGTCGGCTTTAAGCCTGCAAATATACTTTGTTTCCACATTGCTCTTGTTATAGCTTTCACCATCAATAAACTATTATAGACATTATCTAACCATTACTCACCTGTGAGGAATGGGATTCCTGCCAGCAGGACTCTCTAACTGCTCTGTCTTGCATATCCTTGCCTGTATGTGGTAAGTTACTGTCTACCTGCCTTGTTCCAGGTGACCCTTTTCTGTTGAGACAGAGGATTGAAAAGCTCAGCTAAATGAGTGGCGCTAATATGTCAACACGCCACTCGCTGCAAATTAGTGTAGAGTGGAGTCTGAGTTCCGTCTGTTTGTAATTAGCCAGATAACGGTTAAGCAGGGGAGCTGCCTGATTCTTTTGCTATTGTATCTCAGTTCTGTGCTGACAGACATCATTGTTTCACTGCTGATACTGCCACATAAACTAAATCCAGCTGTACTCAACACTGGAGAGTCAAAGCTTTTGTGAAGCTCTCAAAGCAACATATATATAATAAGACATTCACTTTTAGGTGAACCACTTTTGACAACACAGCAATTGTTTTCATGGTCCCCTAATTAATCCCGTATTTAATTCCATTTTCAACCATATCTCGAAATTAAGTTATTGACTACAAATTCAAACAGTGCCCTATTTGTTATATTTTCCCTTGTACTGAGCTGACGTCGGATTTAAAGAGTGATACTATACTACGATATCTTCCCATTGACACCTCTTCAGCCAAATGTCCCACCAACTGCAAAAAAGGTGCGTTATGCAGCGAAAATGGCTAACCCAAAGCTTATTAAGTATTAATCAGATGAGGTCAATGTGCTCATTTGGTTCAAGCAGTGAGAGTGCTTTGGAAGAATGAATAAAGAATAGAGATTACAGTACATAAACAGCAATTAATATTTATGTGGTGCTGTTTGTGTCACAGCTTCCAGTGGAAAAGAGCATAAAAAAGCGTTCATAAGTGCCAAGCAAATGTGGGAAGCTAAAAGATTAATTTCAGCTATGTTTTGGAAATTCAGCTGATTTGAGATGCCAGTGGTATTCTTTAGGTAAAAGCTGAGATATGGTGGAGTTTCCCCTCACAAATTTATTATTAGAGAGGTAGTAGAGTAGAACCATCATAATATTAATTTTAAATAGGCTGGGTGATGTAATGGTATGCATCATCTGGCAGTAGAGTAAGGTTTACTTATTTGAAGTAGGGTGCATGTGGCTTTTAATCTGTTTACATGTGAGAGCCATGGGGCAGAAAAGCATGACAATTCAGAGGCAAAGTAATCTTCACAAACAAAAATGGGAAACTTCTGATGTGTGGACATGGAATAGGTTTTACAAAGTCAGTCACTGAGCAGACAACGTTTAACTATGTAAAAGGGTAAAAGTGACTGAAATGTAAATGATGTCTAGTCCAACTAGAAAGTGTGTTTACTGTGTTTGAACTGCATCAAATTACATCAGATGGATGTAATTACACATGTGGAAGCCAGACCTTACTTGTTTGAAAACATGCATTCTATATTACAATTGTGTTTTGCTGTATGCAAGCATGTACATTGCTGTACATATGCAAGCAGGTCATTGTTGTTTCGAAATTGTGTAGGGCACCACTGTTCATAACGCATCCTATTGTTCCTACTCTACATAAGTTTTTTTTTAAATTATTTTCCTTTTCCTCTTGATGCGTTTTTCTCTCACTATTCCTCTTTTACCTTCTGTCTATCTGTTTTCATTCTCTGAACCATCTGTTAAGATGGCAGTCAATTAAGAAACTCACATGAATAAAAGTTGTGGCTAAAACCCGAATGCTCTTCCAGTTTGTTTAAGAAATCCACAATTGATCTTACATTTCTTAAAATAAAATGTCTTCCAAGGTAATTTGCCTAAAAAGTAATAATTGATCATTGATTGATCAAATCATTCAGAGTAAAAATATATTCCTGAAAACCTCAAATGTGTGTTTTTTTTAAAGAGAGGGTTGCATTTTAGTGATTCAGTACTAAGGAATTACTGGATGTTTGATTTGGTTTGATTTTGCTGTATCTTCAAAGCATGACTGCACACACATAATACACACCGAATAAAATTGCTAAATCGGTTCCAGAAGGACCTCTTTCCACTCTGACTGGAAAATGGTTGATCTGTCAGAATTGCCCAAGATGACACTCCTTTACAATTTCAACACACTATATGCAGCCATATTGAATTGACATATTCATACACACACACTTCTCTTCTTCTGCTAAAACAAACACTGACTCAGAGAAGAGAGAAGCTTTTGTCTAGAACTAGACTTATGCCCTCTTTGTGCCCTCCTCTAGCATATTATGCCACTGCTGTTGTTACATTCCAGCGCAGCTCCCAGTAAATGCTACTTTCCTCTGCTGATGTGTGTTCTGCATATTTATAGACACGCCATTCATCATAGAGTGTGCTGACTTAACATCTGCTAATTTGATATATTTGGAACGTTCAGCATGGCTAGGTCTCTTACTCTCAGTGCTGTTTGGCAGAATGCTGGTCTCCAGCTCTGGGACTTGCCATGCAAGGTTAAGTCCCATAACAAACACTGCGCTTGATGGTAGTTGTTCACAGCACTGGATATTCTAAGGCTTTGTGAGATGATTAGTCTTCTGGAACAGCCTTTAATTCATAGACATATTTAAACTTAATGGCATGCATTCATCATAAAAAAGTAGCTTTGAGTAAAAGTGGAAGTTGGGCCTATGTTTGTGAGTGGTCTTCAAGTTTGAAAGTGCTTAGAGTCTGAAAGTTTTACAGTCTAAAAAAGAAAAAAATAGGCTAGAAAAAGTAATGTGTGAAAGCCGAGAATAAGGAGAGTTGCGGACATTTAAAAAGTGCAGCTTTATTCTGCCTGAAAACAACAGACATAAAGAACAAAGTTAAACATGCAAGGCCAGGCATGATAGTATAATGAGAATGCACAACTGAATAATGATTTGAGGAAATCTTTGATAGGAAACAAATGTAACTATTAAACATGAAGTTAAAAATGAATCATGGTGTTTGTAAGAGGAGCTGCACAAAACACACTAATAAAATGACACAATAATATACTACCTCTGGTACCACCCACACTGGCAAACATATACCCCAAACATTATATTGCAAAGCTTAACACCTTATTCTTTCTCAGACATATCCAATTACTGGCACCTGAGTGCCTCCAAAGATATTGGAAAACACTACTTAGTATGAACTCTACATTTTTTAAAGTTGGAATGGTATGGAAAATGCAAATAAAAAAGAAAACAGTGTTCCTTACATTTACTTTACTTTGACCCTTTTGTCACTACAGGCAATAAAAACCAAGATATTTAATTTATTATATTAATTCTCGTTTTATTTGCTGATATACATTCATTCCTAAATTTCAGTCTTGCAACACTTAACCTCCTGAGACCCAGACTTTGCTTGGTGTGCATTTATAATTTCGCCTAGCTATTTGTGATTAGTAGGACATAAGTATTCCAAATTAAATTTGTCTTTGTACAAGAAGCTGTTTTTACAAAAAAACAATGTCCTCATATGAGTACTTGATCTTTACGGATGTTGTAGCTTTCTATTATTGCTAACATTGCAGACATGTAATGTCCACATATGACGACGCAGGGTCTCAGGAGAATATAGAAAAAAAGTTTGTATGGAGCAATTTACTGAATTTGCTGAAATGCTGAAAAACAGTTTTCCTTAAAGAAAATTTGGAAGGGATTTGAATATTCATTTTTCCTCTATGATGCATAATGATTTAAGGTATCTGGAGTAATTTCAGTGCATAAAGGGCAAGGGCATAAATCTGAACTGAACTGTTTATGATCGCTGATCCCACACAAGCAAGCATTAAGAACCCTAATGCATTAATAGCTATGAACACATGAACAAGTTAGTACCTTGACAAACCTTTGACAAACTTTACAATATGGAGTTGCATTAACAAATGGCACTTAATAAATTACTGTTCAAACATAAGTCATCTGTTAAGCATATCCAGAAAAACTTCTCTGGACTCGGAGACATCCGGGATGGTTCGCCACACAGTGAAAAAGTGTAATGTTTTTAGACCAATCAGCATTTCAGGTCTATTTTGTGAGAAAATGGAAGAAAATGTGTGCTTCTGACCAAAAATTAAAAAGACCATCAAACTCTTATCAGCAACAAGTCTAAAAGCCTTTGTCTGTCGTATTGCAGGGTTGTGTCAGTGTCCTTTGAAAAAGTCACTTGTGTGATGACAGAAAAGAACACTGATATTTTAGAGAAACATATTCTTACTTGAAGATGATCCTTTCCAGGGAAGTATAGTGCATTGTTAAATAAGGCAATGCAAAATCACATGCTGCACACATTACAAAGGCATGGCTGCAAAGGAAGAGGATATGGGTGCTGGACAGGCTTGTCTGCATTACAGACCTGTCACCAATAAAGAATGTGTGAAGAATTGTGAAATGAAAAATGTGACAGTGACGACTCTGTATTGTTGCACATCTTAAAACATGTTTACAAGAAGCATGGGACAAAAAGGCACCCAAAGCATTAAATTGCTTGGTATCCTTGGAGACAAAATGTATTTTAATTACTGTGAGAAGAAATACGACATTACACGGTGGTAAATCCTTGTTTTTAGAATGATTAACAAATGAAATAAAGTTAAAAAGACAAAACATTAAATATCTCAGGTTCATGCTGTAAGTAAGAAAAACACTATGTTTATTTTCATGCTCCATACTGCCCCAATATTTTCTGATTTGGGGTTGTAATATTACAATGTAGTACAAGATGCAGTTGTAGTACAACTGCTGTGCTCACATATTTTAAATATGTCACCAGGCAGGAAATTCCTTCTACATTTGTATATCAACACAGAACTAATATAATCATTATTCATCATTATATAGAGAATTCTTATTTCTTCATAGATTCCCCATGACTATAACCCCATGCTGGTGCAGCTATGTGTGAAGAAGAGTGGTTTGAGTAAAATTCCTGATAATTAAAAGAGCTATGAGTTGTTGTGTTTGTTGGGGGACTCTAACACACTTTAGATGGCTCTGCTGTAAATTCTGCAAGATGTTTGACTCTGTAATGATGGCAAAAACCCACACTCTAAGCACGCAGCTCAATTATTCACAGCCCTCCACCATTAGTGCTGAAGCTTCTGCAGACCCAAGAGCCCTCCAGTCCATCAGATTTCTTCTTTTTCTGTCACCTTTTCCCTTTGCGCCACTCATAGGTTTGCTTACTTTCTTTTCATTTTCACAAATTCACACAATTGCTGGCAAGGTGATAACATTAATTAAAGAAAAGGCTATAAAGAATTTATTCCAGCTTCTAAATAAGGGTGAATCAATATTCGTACATATCTTACATATTCTTACATTCCATTGGCATGATTTCATTTGGTGATTTATGCAGTGGTCATTTTAACAAGCTAAGAAATTCTACATTCTTCTTTAAATTTGAATTTGCAGTCTGAACAGCTCAAAACAAACAGAATTTGTGAATTTTCCCAATTATACTCAAACCAGTTTGATTAAAAATCTGATCAGAGTTAGATTTCCAGACTTGTGACTCAAGTCGTCATCAGGTAGATCTGCAATAGCAACAACAACAAGGATTAATCCCAGCATGATACTGTACCTCATACTGGAACAATGACGAGTTATAATGTAATAATTGGTAAAATAATTGGTCTTTGTGGGGAGATGCCTTAGTTCAGTCAAAAGTAAAGAATTGAGAAGATTATAGTTTTGCAGAGAGTGCCAAATAGTGCCAAAACCAACTCTGATTCCAGAAACAAACTGAGCTCCATCACCTGTAAATACCCAAAATATGAAGCACGGGCTGAATGTAACAAATCCTATTGGTAAAGTGGCACAGTGGTTAGTGCTATCATCTTAAATCTCCAGACATCGCTGGCTCGAATCGTAGGCTCTGCCTGTGTTATTTATGTTTGTGTGACTGTCTTTCAGGAACTCTGGTTTGCTCCCTTGTCCATGTTATTTAACCCTTATTTTAACCCACCAGAGTGGCTCGGCAGGGTTGTGTGAACTGCTTAATCACATTTTAGCTGCTTGTTGATGGTCCAGAGGATCTGCTGACAAATACAACAGTGAAAGCACCATTAAGCGTGATGTGGTACTGATGAGCTGCTTCGCTGTGAAAAGTCAATTAAAGTACTGAAAAATGTGTGCAGGAAGGCTTGCTTCCAAACAGTTGGATCCTAACGAACTCACTTCTACATTTCTATTCATCCATTATCTTCCGCTTAATTCACACCGGGCCAGCCGGTGCCCACCCAGCAACTCTGAGTGCAAGGGCAGGAACAACTCTAGATGGGGCGCCAGTCCAGGCCGCTTCACCTTAGGATTGAACTTGGGACCTTCTTGCTGTGAAGCAGTGGTGCTATGTATCGAGCCACAGTGCTGCCCACTTTTATATATTTTTTTTATATATATATTTTTTTTTTTATTGTGTTCCCTCACTTTTAAAGCTTTTGAATTGACGTCTCACTATATAATGTAAAAGTGAACCATGTTTGCAGTTCATATGGACAATGGACAATATATTGACCCTACGCTGGTTGGATAAATGTGACAAATGACACTGGTTTCAATACTGAGCATATATCTGATTACCTAACCATTTAGCTGTACTTTTTGATTTTTACATCCCAATGAACACAATTATGTTGCCAAGTGGACTGGAACCAAAATCAGTGTTCTTATTACAACACAATCGATAAGCATAGAGTCTGAATCTTGCCAGGGGGCACTCAACTGTCGTATGTGGCTTCCATAATGATGATTAGAGTGTAGACTGCCTGTACACTATGGTAGATCCTGTAGGGAACTGACTTTAAGTATCAGCTGACACACTGCATCATGCTGTCAGTCAACAGCTTTTGTTGCTAAGGTGACACATCTTACAGTCATATTCCAGATTCTTATGTGAGCACAGACCATATTAGATACTTCTAGCCACTTGCAGTTAATGTTTGTTATATCAGGATCACCCAGCATTTCCTAAGCACGGTCTGTCAGTCACTATCCCTCAATGGACATGGCTCACCACTGGACCACTACTTAACGGATGTTATTTTGGTGTAGGTGGATCATCCACAACCATGACAATGGTTGTGTATTTGCTTGTGTGAATTCATCGGTTACAGCTTGTTAGATTTTCTTTTTTATATAGCGTAACTTAATGGCCTCATTAAACACACCTACACAGAACAGCTTGTATGTGCGTTGTTTTTGTCATTTCCTAGTCCTGTAAGTTTCTAACCCAACACTGAATATACGACAAATTATTTTTAAACCCAACAGTTGTACCTCCTGATAAAGTGAGATCATGATGGACAAGCTGTCAAGATGAACACAAAAGTAATTACAGAATTGCACATTGGAATTTATAGAAACAAAGACATTTAATTTAATCACATTAAATTTTATGTTTAATCACATAATGATTCTGACACATTTGGTGCATCTTGTGTCATTATCCATGACAC
Organism: Parotocinclus spilosoma; assembly: GCA_033117975.1. NCBI lineage: Eukaryota > Metazoa > Chordata > Actinopteri > Siluriformes > Loricariidae > Parotocinclus > Parotocinclus spilosoma. The sequence goes on along the minus strand of JAVSBV010030614.1, from coordinate 1,943 downwards.
AAGTTATAGTTGGCCAGCATTGATGGATTCTAATTGCCGTGACACAGCTTTTCCATGGTCCTGGTGAAACCACTTACCATATTTGTTACAGATTGTGCTTTGTTGTTGCCAAGAAAATTGTCAACTGCATCCTTCCATGTAAATTTGGCTCTGGGAAGGGTTTACTGCAGAAACTGGTTCATTGTTCTATGGATTACTCACTTGCTTCTTTTTCCAATCTGAGTCTCCTCATCCAGTTTATTTTGATCTCTTTGTATTTTATTGTCTTTCTCTTCCTTTTCATTTTCACTGATTGGTTTAATATTTCCTCATGTTCTGAGCCACATACAGCATGGCTAACCATAGCAGGCATTGTGACTACATAACCATTGTTGAGAAGATTGGCGTATAAAAAGTAATACCTTCAACTATGCGTTCATATCTGTGTCCAAACCGTGTGGTTTTGCACACAACATACAAAGCCAAATCGAATGATTCAGTTTACATGTGTTTGTACCAACGGTCTTGAGCTTCAGATACTGATTGGACAGCCCATGTTTGCACATATGTATAAAATTATGACTCATACTCTCTACACACAATGGCTGCTGGCTGAAGCTATTCAGGCCTGATGTTATTATTCCACCAAGGATGGTGAAATTTAACTTTTTTTAAACCGAGAATATTTTAAGATGCGGTCATAACAGTCATGACTAACAATGTAAGGCAGTAGAAGGGATGATTCAGGGAGGTCGAATATGCAGCAAGTATAATAACAATTGTCCCTTCTGTCACAAATTGATAATATACTTGTTCTTTTTTTCTATTCATTTTATTAGAAAACAGAAATAAGTGTGGGAGTACCTGAGAAATGGGTGGATGGCGTAATAACAGTCAGATTATATATATATATATATGGGATGGGATTAACCATACAGCCGTAGCCGACTCTCGGTCACTTGATGGATCAACGATCTCCACATCGATGTGATCCATGAAGTATTTCGGCAGGATAATGGAGTAGTTTGCCATTGATTTCTCCACCTCTCCCCATTTATCCGGGCTTGGAACCGGCATGCAGCTGTTTCCAGTTACACGGCTGGGCTGTTTTGCATACACAATTAAATGACAAAAATTTGAGATGCCAATTAACCCAGCACACATGTCTTTCTAACTGCGGGAGGTGTGGGAGGGAACTGTGGGAGGAAACCGGAGTACCCAGAGTAAACCCATGTGGACACGAGGAGGACATGAAGACTCCACACAGAAAGGAACCAAGCCGCTCCACCCTGGCATTGAACCCGGGACCTTTTATATTTACAGAGGCTTGAGACTTGTGTTCAGGACTGGAATAAAATCTTGATCTCTAGAGAAACGCGAGGACATGTAGACTAATAAGGCATCTGCATATTATAGACAATAAAACATTACACTATTACAAAAATACATTTCATTTGCCATCAGGTTCACTGCCTCACACACGCAAACAATAAATACATACTTACTTACTAGATTCTAAGTTGAACTACAACTATGGTATATTGGCAGTTAACAAAACACAAGAGTGTTTAAAAATAAATAAGGGTCTATGAGGAGCATTAAAATGTCATGCGCAGTGGTGTGACTGGCTGCAGAGGAAGCTCTTCTCTCTGCTGAGTCATTCATTTTGAAAACGAGGGAGAGAGAAAGGGGAGAGAGAGAGCAACAGTGTGCTTCACACATAAACTGCACATATCACCTTAATGGGACACATGATAATGTCCTTGTGATCGAGTGCTTTGTGTGGTAACTGTACATCAACTCATTCTCACTTGGATTACAGAAAAGTACAATTATAATGTAAGCAACAACTAAATATTTAATCCAGGTGACTTTATAAGGCAAATGTAACACTGGTCAACAAATTTTCAAAAGTTGTTTGTTTCTGAAATGAAATGAGTCATTCCCTAATGATTTTTATGTGC
>JAVSBV010030594.1:0-11677 GCA_033117975.1 Parotocinclus spilosoma | reverse complement strand
AAAAAAATGGGTCAATTAAATAAGTCTATTTCTTGGTGTGAAATAGTGGGTAAATGGGAGGATGTGAGGGTGTGTGTGTGTGTGTGTGTGTGTGTTTGGGGGGGGGGATAATTGGTGTGTGGCCAGGAAGCAGCATAAAACCAGGACTAAAACTCGTAACCCTCCCCAGACGAGTGTCAGGCCACTCCCACATCCGATGATGTCATGTATGAATAAAGGTGTGTTGGTAATGGACACCGGCACTGGCTCGGTATCAGTGGAAAACGGGTTTGTTGGAACCGGTGTCCTTAAAACCACAAACTGTTTGAGGATCAGATCCCTCCTGTTAGAAGGTGGGCTTTGGGTCTCGGCCCTGGTTCAGTGATACACCGGACGGATCCGATTTTCACACGTTTGGATTTCCCGAATACTTTCCGCAGCAGCGGGGTGTGTTTGGTGAGGTCAGGGTTACACTTATCCTAAAACATAACGGAGATAAAAACCGAAGAGAAAGGGAGGGCGGATTACGGGACGCCGCTGCTCCTCTGGGAGATGCATCATGCTGACAGCTGCATCCCAAATCCCATGATGCAGCGCTGAGTGAACATGATGCAGCAGTTGTTTCTCTCGCCTTTATTTCAGCGCTCAGGAATCCCAGGCACTCTTTTTATCCGGAGTATCTCCGGGCCGGAGCGTAGGTGGATTTGGTGCTCGTCTGAGTCATAGCCCCGATTCTGGTTTTATAAAAGGCTGAAATCCTGCAGTCCGAAGGGTTTCTGTTACTCGAATATGGGGGGAAGAATTTGATTGTGGATGCTGTCACGGTTATAAACCATAACGACGTCATCGTTTAGCAAACTAAAGGAAGTTTAAATGTGGTAAAGGGATAGAAAATGTGACTGAGGTTCTGATCTGTACGTTTAGATCCTTTTCAGGTTTCAGTAGTAACAGTAGCACTTTCTGCCCCCCCACGCCCCCCCGTCCTCCTCCGTTCCTGCCCCTGCACAAGATTAACGAGGCACAGCATTCCTCACATACCAGTCTACATCAGCAGCAGACGACAGACACACAGGCCGCGTTTCCAAACAGCTGCCGATATCTTAAAGAAAACAAAGATGCTTCTGATGTTTAATGAGATCATGGGTTATGAAAAGCAAACGTGACCAAAAACGACCAAAAATGGTGAGAAAATGGAGTTCAGAGGGACGGAGGGACGGAGGGAGGGAGGGAGGGAGGGAGGGGGGCAGGGGCTAGATCAACCAGCATCCAACTGGAATGTAAAACACACACACACACACACACACACACACACACACACACACACGGAGTAAGAACTAGCTGAAAGGCAGTGCTGGTGAAAACCTGACTAATTTAAATGATGGTCCATCTTGGTCCAAAATACAAAACTGCAAAGGCATGAAAAGATTTCAGAGCCTCATGTTTTTGATATGAAATCAAAAGTGAGAGCGGCCAAAACAAACCCACATCTGTAATGTTCCGTGTCTTGTACTTTCCCAAAAATCACCCAACATCTGCATGTAATCAGTCACCGAGGCTCGGGCTGAAAGGAAGTCAAGAGGCCTGTCCAAAGTGTATCGTATCTGTAGAAGGACAAAGCCCAGACTCTCATTCCTCAGGATCCTGCTCTGGAGATCTGCCGTTCGAACCGTTATTCATCCTTCTCTTATCACATAGTGAGTGTGACGATCAGGACCATGCTTAGAAATTAACGCTTAATACTGGTGGGTTTTGTAAATATTGAATCCGTTTGTGCTCGGTGATCTCATGGATCTCATTCTGATCGATCGGAACGGAGCGCTAACGTAAAGGCAAAGGATTTTCTCGCTCTGTTCCTCCCGTCCGTATTTAGATAACGTTTTTAAACATTCCTCTGGAGATCAGTCGGGAGGTTACGCAACTCGCATGAAACATTTTGGACAAACGTACTGAGCTGGAACCATCACGTCTTTCCAGTGACCCTTCGTTTAGCGATCGTTCTGAGACAGGGAGACGGAGACAGGGAGACGGAGACAGGGAGACGGAGACAGGAAGACGGAGACAGGGAGACGGAGACAGGGAGACGGAGACAGGGAGACGGAGACAGGGAGACGCACAGAGAGGGAGAGACAGGGAGACGCACAGAGAGGGAGAGACAGGGAGGGAGAGACAGACACAGACTGAGGGACAGGGACAGAGAAAGACAGATTGGGAGAGAGAGAGACAGGGAGACAGAGAGAGACTGAGTAGATCAGGAGATCTGGTGATCTTAGAATTCCTAGACTGGATCACAGATATTCTTTGATCGCAATTATTTTTAAAGATCAATTTGCAGTGAAGCTTCTGATAAAGAATAAAACGAGGAAGAACAGAACACTTTGACTAGTAGACGCTCTTTAAGCAATATTTAATAAATAATATTTAATAAATAAACAGTTCAGAAAGGTAATAATAATAATAATACTACTAATAATAAGCATGGCTCTGAAGTGAGGACACTAATCACTAATCACTCGGGTTACAGTGCATCACCGTGTCATCATGAGCTTCTCTTTTAATGCATTTACATTTATAAAATAAAAGAATAGCAGTCATGCATCATATACACCATATCCTCTGTAATGATCTTTATTGTTTACTTGGATATAATATAGCACTTGATTATTCCCTTTTATTTATTTATTGTTTTTTGGAGATTTAAACACAGATAATGTGTACTGCTCTGGATTGTCTAAAAAAAATTATCTGTTTTTATTCCAAAGTAAAATCAATAATCTGGAGTCGTATCGATTTATATAAAATCCAAACTCCTCCCACATCTTACCAAACCTACAGGGATGGTGCATACGGCCCCGCCCACTCTTGGCTTATTTATGGTTCATTCGTTTTTTTTGTGTTTTTAATGGTTTGTGATTTAAACCGAATTATAGCAGAAACTTGACTTCTGTCCCTCTCTGTCTGTCCCTCTCTGTCTGTCCCTCTCTGTCTGTCCCTCTCTGTCTGTCCCTCAGATCGTGAGGACCAGTCCATCCTGTGCACGTGAGTAGCCCCTCCCTCAGCCCCTCCCTTATGACTTATTTGCAGGTTATTTAGATGCAGTAAGGGTGGCACTGCGTACGTTTTGGTGATGTGGAGTCCAGCTGTAAACATCTGTTTTCCTCCTGCAGTGTTAGAGGGGCCGTCCTTCTGCCTCCCCCCTCAGCCGGGCCACCTCAGTCCTTCATTAATAATCATTAATCATACCTTAATTACAGCTCATTAGTGGTTAGTGCTGCTGCCACACAGCTGAAGAATTTGTAGGTTCTCCCTCTGTCTGTGTGAGTTTAAGGGTTCTCAGGTTTCCTCCCACAATCCATAGACGTGTGTGTGTGTGTGTGTGTGTGTGTGTGTGTGTGTGTGTGTGTGTGCGTGTGTGTGTGCGTGTGTGTGTGCGTGTGTGTGTGCGTGTGTGTGTATATAAGTATATATAAAATCTATTAATATAAAAAAAAATTAAAAACAGGTTATATGAAGTACTTGTTGCAGTTCATTATGTACTAAAAGTGGCTATAAATAGATGGTTTGAGCGCCAGAACTGTTTTTCAACAGCATGCCAGCCATTTCTGTTGACGCCTTTTTATTAAAAGTTTTGACAGTCTTGGATTATGCTGCCACCTATGCCATCTGCCATCTATGGTCATCAGTGTGAGCAGTAAACCGACAATCTGATGAAAGTTTTTGTTTATGTGTTTGTAAAACATTAGTGTGGCACATTAAGCTGTTAACAGAGGTTGTTCGTCTGCGCAGCTTTGAAGCGCTGGCAGTAAATAACATTGTTTTAAGGGTGGCTGTTTGCTCTATTTTGGGATAGAAATAGCCATGGCTTTCAGAAAGCAACTGCATGTATGGAAGAATGGTTGTGTTTGAATTCCAGTTCAACATGTAACAAGCTTTTTTTTTGGAAAGGACACTGCATCCCACAAAGCATTCAGATTAAAAAGATCAGGATCAGGACTATTGATTAAAAACATAATTGTGCCTTTGAGCGTTGTATGGTGGATTTGTTTTGGCTTGGCGCAGTAAGTCCAAGGGCCGTTTATGTGGGAGGATTTATGAGTTATGAGCATTATGAATTTGTTTTTGAAATACACACACACACACACACACATACTGCTCACAAAAATGAGAGAATATTTTATTATGGGAGATTTAATTTTGAAGTACATTTACATTTGCATTTACATTTAGTCATTTAGCAGACACCCTTGTTTAGGGACCCCATTGTTTAGGGACCCCACACCATTGTTTTTGGGAGTATCGAATATATGTATACATACAGTGGGGAAAATGAGTATTTGATACACTGCCGATTTTGCAAGTTTTCCCACCTACAAAAAATGGAAAGGTCTGTAATTTTATCGTAAGTTAAAAATAAAGAAACTCACATTGTATGATTTTTTAATAATTCTATTGCATTTAATTGCATACATATTTAATCATCTACCAAATAGCAAGAATTTTGGCTCTCACAGACCTGTTAGTTTTTCTTTAAGAAGCCCTCCTATTCTTCACTCATTACCTGTATTAATTGCACTTTCTTGAACTTATTACCTTCACAAAAGACACCAGTCCACACACTCAATCAATCACACTCCAACCTCTTCACCATACCAAAGAGCATTCTAAGGACATTAGGGACAAAACTGTAGACCTGCACAAGGCTGAGATGGGCTACAGGACAATAGGCAGCTTGGTGAAAACGTAACAACTGTTGGCGTAATTAGTAGATAATTAAAAATGAAACAAAAAAGAAAATTAGAAAACAAACACAAGATGACTCCGTGTTTTTCGGTCTGGGGCTCCAAGCAAGATCCAACCTTGTGGGGTAAGGATGATTCTGAGAATGGTCAGGAATCATCCCAGACCTGCAGGGGAGGTCCTGGTCAATGACCTGAAGAGAGCTGGGACAACAGTGTAAAAGATGACCCTTAGTAACATCATGGATTAAAGTCCTGCAGGGCACACAAGGTTCCCTTTCTCACACCAGCAAATTTCCATGCTCATTTGAAGTTCACCAATGACCATCTGGATGATCAAGAGGGGGCTTAGGAGAAGGTCATGTGGTCAGATAAGATAGAGATAGGAATAGAACTCCTTCTCTCAGTAGAGCATTGAAGATTGGTTGTGACTGGGTCTTCTAACATGACAATGATTTGAAAAACACAACCAGGGAAACTAAGTAGTGGCTCTGTAAGACCCCTGGAGTAAAGTACCCAAAGTACTTGAAGACCTGAACCCATTAGAAAATATTTGAATGGAGCTGGAAACTCAATGTTAACAAAATAATACTAAATAGTGACAGTTCCAAAATGTTTTGGAGAGGATCTGTATGGAGGAGTGGGCCAAAATCCCTGCTGCAGTGTGGGCAAACTTGCTCAAGAACTACAGGAACTACATCTGACCTTTGTAATTGGAAACAAACCTTTTTGTACCAAATATTAAGTTCTGTTTTTGTATTGTATCAAAATACTTATTTCATGCAATATATAATGCATGTAATTCTTACAAAAATTATGGCTACTTCAAAATTAATTCTGCTATATTGAAATATCCCAATTTTTGTGTGAGCAGTATGTGTATATATACACTGCTCCAAAAAATAAAGGGAGCACTTAAACAATACAATGTAACTCCAAGTGTTCCCTTTATTTTTTTGAGCAGTATACATATGCATGAGTGTGTGTGTGTGTGCGTGCGTGTGTGCGTGTGTATCTCCTCCCACTGTTTTTTATCAGTGAATCTCACACTTCCACAGTGTGAAGTCTGCTTCTGCTTGAAATGTGTACTAAAAGGCTATTTTCTGTACCAGCAGTCTTTCTCATTAGTTTACACTTGCTCGTAATACCCGAGGTGCCCTGGAGCTGCTCTTTGTCTGTCTGAGCATGTATGTGTTTGATTTTATTTTTTCATATGCGGCAAGACTACTGTCTGGCATCTCCATAAAGAGTTGAGAATGTCCTACATCATTTAGCAGACACCCATATACAGTATGACAATTGCACAAAGTAAACTGAAGGGCAAAGTCTTTGCTCAGGGGTCCAGTGGTTACAGTTTGTTGGAGCAAGGATTTGAACTCACAACCACTTGATTAGTGACCCAGAGCTTTAATCACCGATCCACCCATAGCTCAGAATTCAAAATAATTTCTGCATGGGGTATGAAAGGAGGACCCAAGTGTAGCCTCACAGCTTTATTCAGGTTGGAAATAACTCTACACATGAGCCAGGGAACTCATACTTCAGATGTTAATGACCTAATGCAGACCTTTGAAATGCTAGGAGGAAACCAGAGTACTCACACAGACACAGAGAGAACATGCAAACACACAGTCAGTCTTACCTGTCTGGGAATTGAACCAGGGATCTCTGGAGCTGTGAGGCAACAACTCTAAACCATTGCACCACATTGCTGCCCATCACCATAAGTCAATGCACTAAATGTAAGACTTGTCAAAACATTTCCATTTGTTTTAAATGTCTAAAGTGTGAAACTTGATCCAAAACAGAATAACCCATCAGTGATGAAAAATGGCTTTAGACACAGGATATGCTTCACTGTGTTTCTGAGTAACTAAGTTATTGCACTTTTATGTTGATTAATCACCCCTCTGAGTGTTTCTTTAGCTGTCTAGTGTTTTGTGCCTCTCTGCTCATTACGCTGATTAAAAGTTTTTACAGTATATATAATCAGAATGGAGCACCTGCTGTTTGGAACATTACATGTGAGAGACTTAGCGTGGTTGCAATATCTTCATGAGGAACTGTGTACAGAGCTTTTAAATGAAAATTTCTACAGCAGCATTTTTGTAACTACAGCCAGGATGTATTGTATGGTTCCATGTTCTTCCTTTCAGATGAATGTTCCTTGTCAGAATGACACAAATGAGTGCAGCTTAGAGTCCTGCTGTGGAGCCTTGAATGTACTGGCCCAGCTGTATGTCTCTGCTCCCCTTCACTCGCTCTCTGTGTGTACCATGTGTTTGAGTGAACCAGCTAACAGACTTACTTAAGTTAATCAATCCCATGAGTTCTTTAGCTGTCTACACTTTCTCTCTCGCTGTCTTTCTCTCTGTCTCTCTGTGGACTGAAAGTCAGTTCTAATCATGAAGCTGTTGTGTGAGCAACTGGCACTTTGCTCAAGTACATGCAAAAGCAACAGTAAAGGACTTACTTAAAAAATAGAAATCCTTCAATACTAATAATTGTTACTCCATGGTAAGTGAAGAGCAGATCAGTGCTGTATTGGCAGATCATTCACTGTCATTCAGAACTAAACTGGAGCTTCAGCTTTGTTCATAATCAATTCCACTTGCCATGCAGACTCACTTTGTAGTTCTACAATTACAGACAGTAGTACAGCTGTTTCTCTCGTGCTTTGTTAGTCCCCTTTACTATGTTCTTGGTTATGTTCAAGACCACTGTAGATCAGGTGCTACCTTTGTGGTGGATCATTCTGAGCACTTCAGTGATGCTGATGTAGTGCTAGTATGAGTGGATTAGACACAGCAGTGCGGCTGGACTGAATGAATGTTATAAAAAATATCTCTATATTGTTCATCATAAAATGTATACAAAGCAATTAATGATTAAGGATTCATGCTACTATGATGAATACTTTTAGGAGCTCCTCAACATATAAAAGAAGATAATATTAATCTAATTAATCAAAATTGTTTTTATTTGGGAAGCACTACGAGACGAGCATTGCTGTGGCTTTACAGCTTCATGCCCATTTCGATCCAAACCACAGTGGAGTCTGGTCTCCCCATGTCCTCGCTGGGTTTTGACCAAAAAAAAACCCTCCCATTTCCTTCTATGTTCCAAAGACGTGAAGTTAAATGGTTTCTCTAAATTATTAGTGTGATTGTGTCTGAGTAGTACTTCTGTAACTTTGCTCCTGTCACAAATTTACATTGCTGCTGATGTGACATTTAATGTATAAATACTCTATCCCCACCCTTTCTGTACAGAAAATCCACCTACTTTCCTGTTTGATGTTCCTCAGCGCTGTATTAGAAAAGATGGTGTTCCAGGCTGCTGTTGAGAGGGAGGATTTAATGGCATACTCATTCTCTATTAAATGAAAAGGCTTTTCACTGTAATTTAGAATTTCCATAACGGGCATGTTATAAAAAGTGCATGTCATTTGATCTATTCCGGCACGTTTGTTTGTGTCTTTGGAGGATACACTCTTGCTTTACAGGAGCTTATTTCATGATGTAGCCCAATATAATGCACAGCTGAAAAATGCAATAAATCCTGATTTTCCTGCACAGCACCGGAATAGCCAATAGTGGCTTACTTTCAGTAGTCTAATCTTTTCACATACTAACAAAGCGAAAAACTAATAAGCTGATTCCCGTCCGGGGTCTCTGGACTTATTACATGCAGCTGCCTGTAGAAGATTGGCATGATAAAGATGCCACAGAAATGAAAGGAAAAGCAAGTTTATTGACTGGGAAACCTAAAGCAAATACAAAGTTTTGAATCTTCCAGTGTTTGAGAGAAACCCAGTAAGTTGTTAGTCTGCTCAGGTTTCTCCCTGTGAACCAATCAGCATTGTAAAGCAATAAAGTGAGTTGTAAAATGGCGTGTCCAGTTAATTAGGACTCTAGATGGGTTTGAGTTATGAGCTTTGGGAGCTATACGAGAAAAGTCATTAAGGAAACTTGGTATAGCTGGACTGATCTTTTAACCATATGGAACAGAGCAAATCTTCCCCCGGGGCAGTGACTGCTTGTATGTAAATGCTGTTTTTATCTCTCTCACTCATTAAAGGCTGGTAGAATGGGCATTAAAATAAATAAATTGAGCGTTTTGAATGTGTCAGTTGAACACAGCAGCAGCAGTCTGTCCAATGTTCACAAATTAGAAATTGTCTCCATTTTTAATGAGCCAGGTCATGTGATCTGTGTGAGCATTACCATTTCAAATGCATACACATGGATATGTTTGTATCCGGTATATACATTTTTTCATGGCATTTTTTCTTCTGTCTGTAATGTTTCTGTTTGGTAAGCTCTTGTAATGTCTCTGTGCTTATTTTCAGGGTGAGTTCCGCATCGGCTCTGAGAGGAAGTGATGTCGCGTCACCATCACCGGTTTGAGAGGGACTACCGCGGTGCATGGGATCGCCGTGACCGGCCAACATCCATTCACAATGGAGTGACCAATAATGCTTGTACTGCTGCTGGCCCCGTCCTTGCCAACGGGAACAACCGACCAGGGCTCCTTCCCCTGCCCGTCATCCCCTCCCTCCTGCCCACACCGGTCACCATTTCTGTAACAACAAGCAGTAACGAGCTTGGTGCCAAGCGTTCTGGGGCACCGGTTTCAGCACCCGCTGTGAAGGTAGGCACAAGAAAAAGTGACATCACTTCCATTCTTACCCTGTCTTCTCCTTCTGCACTGCTATTCTTGCACTGCCAAATTATAGCAGTGTCCTTCCTCACTTTGCTCCGCCCTGCTAATTTTCCCTGTAATTATGTAAATGAGAAACGGTTCTCAATGAAGTCCAGACTCCTGTTATTTCAACTACATTTTGGCTATAGAATGCAAAGCAAATGTCTTCTGTTTGAGCAGAGCACTGTGAGAAATAAGATATATATATATATATATATATATATATATATATATATATACACAGTTGTATCAGCTAGATTGTGTTTTAGTTAGGATGTTATATAATACACCACATGTAACTTAGACGTCTCTCACACAATGGCGTGAGTGACGTGACTTTTGTTGGTTCTCTCTTACAGCCTTGACATGTTGTAGGCATAATGTTGGTGTCACTGGTAAATTATTTAGGGAATATCGCACCCAGGCGCATTTAGTGTCTACACTGTATTGTTCATACGTTAACCACAGCCTCTGTGTTCTGCTCGCTTCATCTGAGATTGGGTACAGTGTCTGCTTTGTGCCCAACACAAGTGATTAAGGCTTAGCAGGTTCCTAAAATGGCTACTATGCTAACTCTGACAGTGTTTGGTTTCAAGCTCTGCTCAGCCATGTCTCTTGACAGTACTACCTGCCAGGGAATTCTCTGCTGAGCTCAACCGGCATCTTTAGAGGGAAGTGCTAACACTATTGGCATCCCTAGATATTGTCTCCTTCCAAGTGCCTGCATCCTTGCTTCGTTATAACTGTCTTCAGCATTAAATGAAACAGTGGGCTTTGTGTATTAAATGGATCTTGCAATGTCGAAAGGTGACTTACCTCTGTGTTTAACATTTGCTTTTGAGAGCGCTGTGCGATTGGACATGAGAGGGCAGCATGGAGAAATGCAGCAGGTCTTCACTCTGTTGCTTTGTTTCATTTTTACTGTTGCCACAGAGAGACGAGGGACTGATACAAAGGGAAACCACTCTCCCTGTCGTCTAATATATTTTATATTAAGAAGCAATCAAAGGGCCAGTAAAAATTACTTGTATCTGTCCCATGGCTAGCTTAATAAACAGCCTTGCTCAAGCCATTCGTAGCATAGAGGGCAGAAATGGGCATAGTGCAAAACTCACATATGATATGGTTTGGATAATAAATGTATACAGATGTTTACAGACAGATATAATGCTTTTTTTTCTTTGAGTGAAATGGAAAATCATCCCATACCTCTATTCCTCTGACACCAACCACTAGAGTTGGCACTAGCATTCAGCTCAATGCCCTGATTTAGCTTCATGTTTCAAGGGTCAGTGTTTATTTGTCATATGCAAAACATGAAATGTTTAGTTGAATACACTACAAAGAGAAGATATATAATGTTTAAACTTATTAACACATTCCAAAGAAATTGGGACAGGGGCATGTTTATCACTGTGTTACATCACCTTTCCTTATAACAACACTCAATAAGCGTTTGGGAACTAAGGACACTAATTGTTGAAGCTTTGTAGGTGGATATGTACAACTATAAATTTTCAGCAGTCCGGGGTCTCCGTTGTTGTATTTTGCACTTCATAATTTGCCACACATTTGCAATGGGAGACAGGTCTGGTCTCAAGGAATGTGGCTTGGCACTGGACATTCCTAAAAAAGACATGGCTTGGACGGCGGCTCCAAAACCTGTGAAGGTACCTTTGAGCATTAATGGTACCTTCACAGATAGCATCACGCCCATAGCATCAGAGATGCTGACTTTTGAAATTTGCGCTGATAACAATCCGGACAGTCCTTTTCCTCTTGGCCTGGAGGACAAAGCATTCATGATTTCCAAAAATAATGTGAAATGTGGACTCGTCAGCTCACAGGACACTTTTCCACTTAGCGTCAGTTTATCTTAGTTGAGCTCGGGCCCAGAGAAGCCGGCAGAGTTTTTGGGTGTTGCTGATATATGGCTTTTGCTTTGCGCCTTGGAGTTTTAATTTGCACTTGTAGATGAAGCCACGAACTGTGTTCACTGACAGTGGGTTTCTGAAGTGTTCCTGAGCCCATGTGGTAATATCTGTTAGAGAATGATGTCGATTTATAATACAATGCCGTCTGAGAGATTTGGTTTTCGAGCTGTACATGTCTGTGCTGTGTTGTGTGTACATGTCATTGACTAAATATGCGCTACAACACACTCAACTTTTGTTCAGAATCAGTTTCTTATCACTGGTAACGACGCGGCTTTCCTCTCACTCATTCCCGCAGCTTCACAGTGCTTTAAACAGTGTGGACGC
>JAVSBV010030583.1:0-11677 GCA_033117975.1 Parotocinclus spilosoma | reverse complement strand
GTATTAAGCAAAGGCTGTGAATACTTATGTAAATATGATTTCTTTGTTTTTTAATTTTAATAAATTTTCAAAACTCTTAAGAAAACTTTTTTCACATGGTCATAATGGGGTATTTTGTGTAGAATTTTCAGGAAAAAGATTAATTTAATACAATTTGGAATAAGGCTGTAACGTAACAAAATGTGAAAAAAGTAAGGGACTGTGAATACTTTCCGGATGCACTGTATATATAAGTATTCACACACCACAGCAATGGTGGCCTAAGACTTGACAAACATTACAGGCACTGTACTGCATGTCTGTCACTGCTAGAACTGGTTGCATTTATAATTGTTACGCAATTGTATGGTAGATAACGTTAAGTACAAATCTTGTAGTCACTGTACATAACAAGCTTGCAAAATACTCTACTGCTGTATACATATCTTAACATTACTCAATATGCACCTCTGATTGATTCTTAGCTTAAGGTGAGTAGACTGTGGTGTAGTTGACAGGGTTTTAAAATATTTTCGTCATCCATTGCTGTATTTTACCCTGGAACAAAAAGATAAGACGACCTGGACTAACTTGCTCTGCTGGCACACTTAAGTTCTAGTGTGTAGGAGTAGACTGTCAGCTGAGGTAACTGCAGTGCAATGATGCGCTAGCATAGCTGATCCTGAATACCTCATGTTGGTATGTATCTGGAAATATAACTGAACATGTAATTATGTGCATTATACTCTGGTATGAATTACATAAATCATATGGAACATGCCTCTATCTCAAGTCAGTACCCTAATGTGCAATATACGTTCTTGTTACTCACACTGCACGGGCCAATGGGATCTTCATTCCTTGTAGATGCAATGAGAACTACATAGGCAGCAGATGTGAGCAGTTCCAGCTGCCGAGCCAGTCAAGTAACAGTGAGCAGAACGTTATGGTCGCAGCCGCAATCGCCCTCCTCATAGTCATCCTGCTGGTACTGGCTGTGATAATCTATCATGTCTACAAGTGAGTAAATAATGTATGATACTATTGGATTTGGATTTAAAAGGTTTTAAAAATGAGAAAATTAAACAGCATAGATATATTTTTTATACAATAGTTTAAGTGGACATTACCTGTTTCAGTAATCCAGGGTTTGTGGCATGATCATTTTTCAGACTGAAAGCAGCAAACAAAAACAGGAAAGACGAATCAAGGTCTTTAAGGGATTTGCCATGATGTCACTGAACCATACAAGGTTGTCCTCAGAAATGGATGTAGAATGACATAAGGTGAATGTGAATTTCTGGAACAGTACTTAATGCTCAGTGCCCCCACTCTCTCTCTCTTTGATTTACAATTTAGCATTTGCATGTGATTTTTTTTTAAATATACACTGCTCATAAAAATTATGTAATTTTTGTTAGCAGTATATGTTCAACGTTAAAAAAGCGAGCGAGAAAAGGGATCCTGTTTATGTACTAAGCATATAATTCCGAGATGATAAATGTAATACATTTCAAAATTTGAGAAGAAACTTAACAGATGCAACTTAGCCCTCAATCTATGCACATACAGTCTCACATCTTTGCTTGTTTCATTGAGCAGCTCCATCATAACAAGGTATAATACTGTGCAAACATCTTAGGTCACCATTTGATTAAATATAACATTGTCAGTAATACTATAATAACCATGTATCATTATGTCTCTTCATTAGAATATAACTAGAAAAAAAATGTGCAAGCAGTATTAAAAACTGAAAAAAAAATCTGTAAAAAAATCTTCTATAGGCTAAAGTTACAAATATTAAAGTGCAACCTTCCCTTACACTTAAGTGTAGCAGCAGCAGCTGGCAACATCATCAGACGACATCACCCAGTTACCCTTCTGCAGTTAAACAAATTGATCAGGAATGGTCTTTTTTTGGAAAGGTGACAGAAATGAAGATCAATAGAAAATAATATTATGGAGTGACAAATCCAACACTGAAAACTTGGGGTCCAGTCATCAACAATATGTTATGTACAGTTAATGTACCATTGCTAAAACATAAAATCTATTGGTGGCCTAAGACTTTTGCGACACACTGTATGGTGCCTGGAAAGTAAATGTAGTGAGTGTTTAACTAGTTGTGAGTGAAGTTGTACCTTCAATGAAGATGCATTCACTTTAAAAGACAGGTACCCATTAAGGTGCTCATTTTATGCCTGCTCAAAATTGACCTAACCATGCAAATTTTAGAAACACGTCTAACACAAATTTTAGTACGACCGTCTAAAGAATGAACAAGTGATTTTTATATGTACTGAACATTACTGTTATGTTTAAAAATAGTAAAAATCTATCAGTATTAATGTACATGTGTATTGCTGAAGTTTATTACTGCTCACTGCCACAACTTGGGTTACTTCTGGGTGATTAGAACACATTAGAATTGATTCTTTGCTGAGCTTTTTCGATAATAAATTTCAACTTCTGTAAAAGTAAAGCAAGAAATTGTATTGACATTTTTTTATTACTCGCACAGTATTTGCATTTAAATTAATAGGCATAATTACTATTATATCCACTGATAGCACAGAACCACAAGCTTGTTAGCTTGAAACAGAAGATGACCACTAGTAGTTTTCTTACAGTAATGGACATATGTCTAGTAGCACTTGTCAGTAAAAACTGATTGTTGAAATGTTAAAATAAAATACAAAGTTGCAAGCGAACTAAGACATGTAGACACAAACTGACAAGTGTTTGGGTGTGTTGGTCATGAGAGCCTTAGGATACCAGAGTCTAAGAAGTTTAATGAAACAGTTATAGTAAACATTTTACAGATGATCTAGTAATAGTCATGCACCAAGGCCATCATTACACAAAGTTCATCGCCAAAACATACTGCTTAAGAATAAAATCAGTTTAGTATCAGAGACACACTCAGATAACTTTACTAGGAATCCCTGTATACAAAATTAATGCAATTAACTAATCATCCAATCATCTTTCAGAGCATACTCACACATTATGTCCGGTTTCCACGTATCGTGCCTGGTCTCACAATGCGATTAAACATTCTTGGCCCGATTATGCTTAGTTCACCACAGTGCAAGTTTTTGTGGAGAAAATTAGCAGTTGCACAGCTTCGAGGCTGTACTTTTTTTAATGGTTTTTTTAAAAGTCGTTTTGAGAACACACAGCCCTCTCATACACCTTACAATAAATGTACTGATTATGTATGCAACAATTTTCTGCTACCCGTGGTGCATGTATAAGAAGATTTGTACAGAGACAGCTGTGTTCCGTCACAATAACCAAACAAACCACTCTTCAGGGGTCAAGGATGTGGTACAGATGTCGCTACATATCGCCAAGATCATCAAACTGACAGGAAGACTACAATAAATCACATATTCACTCCTTGCAATTGTTTTTTTGGGGGCATTTTGCATACAAATGCCATACCTTGAAGCAGATGAGCTACAACCACAGAAGAGTATGTTGGGTTGCTCTTCTGTCAACCAAGAACAGGCTGCAATGGGCATAGGATTACCCAAAATGGAAATGGAAAATCATGTGTCAACATGTCAACAGGTGCTTGTGCTTTGCAATCATGTCTCCATGGAGCACAAAATAAAGTGAATGCTCCCAGTATATTGAAAATTTGAGATGAACTGAGGAACAAACCAGTATTAGGATAGTGTTCCTAATGAAGTGCTTGAGAGTGTAGCTTGTGCTCTTAAAGGTATATGTGCTCTTCTTATATGTTCACAGAAATATATGAGAAGTGTCTCCCTCTAGTGGAAATAACACATTTCACCTTAAATAAGAAATCGTCTTTATTAACTGATGTATATGTTTTAAATTAATTAACAGTACATAGAAAAGAATTTTTTTTACAGAATATTTAAGCAAACAATCATCCTATTTGCTGTGCAGATCATACAAAACTCGTTTACAAGAAACTGAATCAAAGTCCAATCCAAAATGGGTACAGTAATTGCTCACATTAATTTTTCAGCTATATGAACAACATCCAAGGCAACACTATACTGATTTGTAAACACATTTATAATGGCTCGACTGGATACATAGCAGATGTACCACCTTCGCTTTAGCTGTTCCTGGCCCTCTCAAACTCATGAGCAATCTTCAGTGCAATGGCATTAAGTCCTACAGACTGCATGTTTGTTATAATGGCCACTACAACTCCCAAAGGAGGAGTTATTCTCTGCTCCAAAGCATGAGATTGCTCACTAGGCAACACCAGTAATACACTGCTTGCCCCCACTGCGCCTCCAGTGTGAGAGACATAGTGCCTACGAATGCGACACTGGCCGTACTTCTGCTGCTTTTGCACCACCAGCCAACCCTGAGCATATTGGCCATCTTTATCCCATGATGCATCAGTCTTATCCACAGGAGTCCAAAGGTCTTTGGCGGTATGTGGTTTGAGAAAGCCTGGCAGGAGGCCAGTCGGGTCCTTTACATCTGCTACCTGGTAGCTGTAGAGCATGGCATTTCCAAACAGCAGCAGATCACTTACTGTGGACAGAAAGCCACCACCAGCCCACTTATAGGAGTTGTCCACATACGGGCAGTTCACAATGCGTCCTTTTTTATTGAAATGGTAAAACCTGTCGGAGGAAAATAAGAAACCACCTCTGTCACACTATGGGATCAATATGGCTACAAAAGAACAAAAGGCAGGAAAGAGTGTCATAGTTAATTATTCACCATAAAAAAGAACTGGTCATGGGAAAAGTGATTTCGCAGTAGGTTTACAGATATAGCAGAGCTACAAAGTATTACCACAATATATAGACAGAATATAGTAATACCATCCTCCACTACTAAAAATAGCCTAAATTTATATGTGGCTTTTTGTTTATATCTATGCTCAACTGAACCCCAGTTTTCTTAGTGGTATATTTTTCAAGGCCATCTGTTGCAAACAAAACATATTGTTTTAAAACTGTTATGACTCGTGATACACAACTATGATCAGGAACTTTAGTACAGTGCTTAACCCAATTCCTCCTAATGAATAAGAAACATTACCTGGAACGATTGTAGATAATGGGATCATTCTCTTCTGGTACAGTGTTGAGCATTCCCAGTTCACGGAAAATAGACATCATGATTTCCAGAAAGCGCTGATCTGCTGCTCGCTCCAGCACAGCACTCAGCAGGGTAAACGCATGAGTAGAGTACAAAAATTTAGAGCCTAGATGGAAAATGAGATGGTCACAAGGTTTGTGAGGCTTTGGGTTATGGTTTTGGTTACTACTGACCAATTTGTAAGTACCAGTGTACAGTTTCTATAGAAAAGAAAAGAAAGCTCTTGGTTGCTCAGTACTGCAATAAATGTCTCCATTCACTACCTTCAGAAGAGCAACTCTCAATGCTCCTCTGATGCAAAATACTAGGTTGCTGAACAAGGACATCTTGGTTTACAACCAGAGCACAGTGTTTGACTGAGGATCTCTGAAGCGGTTACACCACCAATTGTACCACCATGCCACCTTTTTCAACCGATATAAATTAACAAGTACAAAAAAAGGTTACAGTCACCTTTAAGAAAAAAAAATATCACCTTCCCTGATGGTGGAGCTTGAGAACAGATATCAGTAAATTGTATTTTTTTACACACACAGTATTGTGCAACTGTCTTAGGCCACAATTAGATGTATCGTTATTTTAGCAACAGTATAAGCACCATATAGAATTATTTCTCAGTCAATAAGCTTGAACAGAAATGGTCTTTTTGGAAGAGATGCAGCCATGGAACCATTTTTTCGGAAGGAGAATGGGGTGAAAGCTATGCTAAATGTCTATGGTTAGATGAAATGAAGATCAGTAGATAAGGACTATTATGAATTGCCAAATTCAAATTCCAATCATTGACAATATGCTATACAGGGTCAATATACCCTGTATAAATTATATATACACACATGCATACATAAAATATGTATATATTATATATAAGATGTTATGTTATATGTATATATATATATATATATATATAAAATAAGAAGTCAAATAGTGGCCCAAGACTTTTGCACAGTACTGCATCATCAGCACCCTAGAGTACATAACAGCTTACCAGGTTTGAAAATAAGCGGGTCATCCTTAAACAGGTCCAAGGCCTCGATGACATTTTCAAAGTGGTCTTTGAGGTAGTACTCCTCTTGTTCAAATTCTTTTTTTCTTTTGCCTGGCTTGGCATCTTTGCTCTTTGTACTCGTTTCATCTTGTTTTATCATTTCTTTCGTCTCATCAGTCTGCTTCTCCTCTTCCTTCTTTGAAGACTTCAGTAGTCGTGTTGCTTTCTCCTTCTCTTCTCTCACCTTCTTAGGGTCTTTTTCATAGTGACGGATGCCACTCAAGTGAGACAGCAGCATTCGGGGGGTTATCGTGACCTGGTTGAATGACACACAAACAAACATCAGCACTATCTCACAAAAGTGAGTAGACCCCTCACATTTTTGTAAATATTTTATTATATTTACATGGGAGAACGTTGAAGAGATGATACAAGGCAGGCAGTCTACAGCTTGTATAACAGTGTAAATTTGCTGTGCCCTAAAATAACGCCATACACAGCCATAAATGTCTAAACAATTGGCAACAAACGTATACAAATAGCCATCCCTGGCATCTTGTGACTTGTTAGTGTTACATGGACTAGTGTGAACGGGTAGCAGGTGTGCTAAATTTAATGTTAAATTTAATGTCACACTCTCTCATACTGGTCACTGGAATTTTAACATGGGACCTTTTGGCAATGAACTCTAAGGATCTGAAAAAATAATTGTTACTCGAAAGAAAAATGGCCTTGTCTATGAGAAGATTGCCAACACCCTAAAAGTGAGCTGCAGCACAGTGGCCAGGACCATGGTTTAACTGGAGGCGTTCCACTCAGAACAGGCCTCCAGGTTGACCAAAGACGTTAAGTGCTCAGCATCAAATCTAGAGGTTAGCTTTTGAAAATAAACATAGGAGAATTGCTACAGCCTGTCAGTGCTAAGATCATAAGCTGCACACTGTATCAAATTGGTCTGCATGGCAGAAGTCGCAGAAGGAAGCCTCTTCTAAAGATGATGTACAAGAAAGCCTTCAAACATGTCATGGAAGACAAGCAGACTATGGACATTGATTACTGGAACCATGCCCAGTGGTCTGATCAGACCAAGATAAACTTATTTAGTAAACATAACAACAAACATGTGGCAGCAACCAGGTGAGAAGTACCAAGACAAGTGTGTCTCGCCTACAGTCAAGATTGGTGGTGGAAATGCCATGATTTGGGGCATCAGGAGTTCTGCTGGCTGTGAAGAGCTACAGTTCATTGATGGAACCATGCCAAAATGTACTGTGACATACTGAACCAGAGCATAATCCCCTCCCTTTGTAACCTACAAACAATTAGTTTTATGCAAAACAGGTAGGGTAATAAACATACAAGACAGTGATTAGCAGATTTCTGACACAGTAATTACATTTTTCCATATCTTACATCTTCCCCGTCAAACTGCTTTTCAGGGAACTCGGGTACATATTTTTGTATGGGGGCATCCAAATCCAGTTTGCCATCTTCGCATGCTCGAGCAGCAGCGGCTGCAGTCAGAGATTTACTAATGCTGGCGATCCTCATCACAGTGCCAGCACCACAGGGCACTCGGTTCTCCAAATCAGCATAACCTAGACCTGGAGAAACGCTTCATTGTCATCAACATCATCATTATCTTAAAGTGGAAAATCACAATGATTAAATAGAAACATCCTGAAGATGAAGCCTGGAACTTTTTACCTTCACTCCATACTTGAGTGCCATCCACAGAAACTGCAATGACTATACCCGGAGCTCCAACCTCATCCTGTTATTAGTGAACAGAGTTCACACAGAGTGGAGTGGAGTTGGTTAACACAAAATAGACAGCAAAGGAAGAAAGTGCAACAAATAGTGTAATTGGAATAAAGCATATGCACTGGTACCTCTACCTTTATCCGCTGAAGCAGGTCTTGACTGGTTTCTATTGCAGTGCAGTACTTGGAGTTATTTGGAGTACTTGTTTCTGATTCATTACACTCGTCACTGTAAATACGTTTTATCTGCAGGGCGAAAAGAGCCCCTGCCCCAAGTCCTAAAGCCCAATACCTTGCTATTCCGCCATTATGAAAATAAAATATCCGCCGAAAGCTGACAAAAGCCCTGCGCTGCTGAACTTGGCCAGACAAAAGCTGACGGTTAGGTTTAAAACGATAAGCAAACCAAGAGTATAAACCTTTATTCTGAGGACGAAAATTACACCTAGAACACATAAAAGCAAAGAATGCGTCTATTACCCGAAGCATTGCTATTTTGGTAATGAAAGCTTTTGTTTCTATAAAAACGCGTTTCGAGGCACGTAGCCAAACATTTACCAGCTACAACCGCTAGCCATGCTATATGAAGCTACCGACAAAATGCGAGCACGGGTAGTGCATATGATTAACAGTGTAAAAGTCATCTTCTTAAGTTTTGTACACGAATGCAAGACATTTAAGACATATCCAGCAACTTTGTCTAAAGTGATTTGTGTGCTTAACTTGTATATAGTATTTACAATAATATATAAAGTCACGTACGTAGACATTTTTACTGTGAAAACAGAAATTAAGGCTGCATCCCAAATAGTTTAACTCAAATACGCCCAGAGCACTACGTAAGTGCACTGACTATTATAGTTACATAATCGTTTATAGTACACTACAAAGGCAGTGGTAGGCATTTGGGATTAAACATCAACTGTATTCCTAAAGCGCGTAACCTTTAAGGCGCTGACCATGAGCGAAAACGTGAAACCTACTTTGAACCATTCTTTAGCTTCTCTCGTTCAGCAATCCAGAGGATAGCATTGCTCTCTTGGGAGGTCTTCCCATGTGTGCAATAAGATTCCTGCAACTAATTAAAAACGTGAGGCATCACGGCTGGTTTTATACCAGAGTTTTCTCATGTCATCCCACTGCTATTTCATTCTCTGGCTCCCTGTACCTGCCAACAGGGATGTCATCAGACCCACTTTACTGGTGCACAAGTGTCTGGCATCTGATGCAAATTCACTACAGACAAAACAATAAACCCGCTCCTGGTTTCTACATTCATTGCCTATTTTATTAGTTTCACTTATTATATAGGTATACTTTGCAGTTTCTTCAGTTGCAGGCTGTAGTTTATATGTTGATCTGCATACTTTATTAGCTCCATTTTAGCATTTTATTCTGAGATCAGGACTTCCGCAGTGTGTGTACTATTTGGAGGTGGATCATTCTTAGGTTTTCTACATAACATGTTCTATTATCCTCTATAAGCATGTTCGTATCAAGCTTATGACATGAGCACACGACAGCTGTAGTCTGGATTTTTTTGGGCTGTTGCAATACTTACCAGTAATCTGCCTCACCAACACTTTGTTGGATACAATTGAAAAAGCAACACAAAACACACTTTCATATCACAATAGTAAAAATAGTACATCAACTAAGTAATTTTAGTGACTTCTAGTGCCATCTAATGCCTGCAGTTAAATGGTGCAGATGTACCTAATCATCCATGTAATGTATGTAAAAAAACAGGATTTCTCAGTGCAGACAACCTTCTTCCATTTGTAAAATGTCTAGTTCTCAAACAAGTGGTCATGTTCTGTGTGTTGTAAAATATTCTTTCCAAGGTTTGCCCCACCTTTAATCGCTGTCTACTGGTATTTATTCCTGTACATGTTATTGTGATGACCCAGTAACCCGATGACCCTTGCTCAAGTCATGTCTGTCCATTTCTCCTGCATTTAACACATTGACTACGAGAACCAAATAATCTGATTTGCTTTGGCTCATCAGTGCATCGCTATTTAGGGCCAGGTTGAATATAAGCTTATTGAATTATTTACCTTTAACTTTAGAGAGGAGTTAAGTCAAAATACAGATAAGGTTTTAAAATTCTACACTAAATTTATGTCCCTGTCCTTGAATCATATAAAAATGTAATACTGATCTCTCTCTCTCTGCTGATATTAAACAATAGGCCATCGTAATGTAAATCAGGCAGGATGGTTAGCAGCACTGTTACCTTACAACAAGAAGGTTCTGGGTTATATCCCCAGGTGGAGCGGTCTGGGTTCTTTTTGTAAGGAATTTGCATGTCTCTGTGGGTTAACTCTGGTTTTCTCCCACAGTCCAAAGACATGATTGATAGATTAATTGGAATCTATAAAGTGCAATGTGTGGTTATGTGCCCTATTATGGATTGGCACCAGATTTATGGTTGTTTCTGCCTTAAACCCTATGCCACTAGAACGCCTGTGAATAACTGTAAATCAAATCTGGTAAATGCAGATATTAAATGTATTTTACACATGACATTCATGACTACAGTGGATTACCGAAATATTTGTTAGGAATTTGTTCATTTCAAATGTCATAAGCTCTGTTTGGTTTGAAAATGTATGTGTAGCAGTGTGGTAATATAGCTATTGTGACTTTGTTTAAGTTCAAGGACTGTGTCAGCACACAAAAACATACTAACAGTATAATCACAATGTACTAAAAAGAGCAGAAGGCCACATTCACACAGACTTGGCTGGCGTCTACCTATCAGTGGTGTGGGAGAACACTGGGCATGGCAGGAATCATAGGCCAGGAGAGAGTGCATAATGCTTAATAGGGAAAACAAAAATAAAGCTTTTTGCTCCCATTTTTCATGAGCTTATCTCGAAGATCTAAAAGATCTCAAATATCTTTTTATGTAAACAAAAGGCCTTTTGTCTCTCAAATTTTGTCTGCAAAGTTGTCTAAATATGGGTTAGTGAGCACTTCTTCTTTGCCAAGATAATCCATCCACCTTACAGTTATGGCATATCAAGATGCTGATTAGACAGCATGATTATTGCACAGGTGTGCCTTAGGCTGGTCACAATAAACGGCCCTCTAAAATGTGCAGATTTATCACACAGCACAATGATGTTGCAAGTTTTGAGGAAGCGTGCAATTGGCATGCTGACTGTAGGAATGTCCACCAGAGCTGTTGCCCGTGAATTGAATGTTCATTTCTCAACCATAACCTGTCTCCAAAGGTGTTTCAGAGATTTTGGCAGTACACCCAAACAGTGTCACAATTGCAGACCATGGTAACTACACCAGCCCAGGACCTCCACATTCAGCATCTTCACCTCCAAAATCGCCTGACCAGCCACATGGACAGCTGGTGCAACAATCGATTTGCATATCCATCATGACTGACTTAATTAGGCTAATGCTCATATTCAATGCCATATGGCACGTTGGAGAGGAATGAGTTGAATACCATCCATTGAGCAAGTTTGGGGTGCTCTGGATCAGCGTATACATCAGTGTGTTCCAGTTCCTGACAATATCCAGCAACTTTGGACAGGAGAGGACCAACATTCCAGAGGCCACAATTGCCTGATCAACTACATGTGAAGGAGCTGTGTTGCACAGGATTACACCAGATACTGACTGGTCTTCTGACCCCCCCAGTACAGTAAAAGTAAACCACAGTAAAGTATGCCACAACTGTAAGGTGGATAGATTATATCAGCAATGGAGAAGTGCCCACTAACACAGATTTAGACAAATTTGTGCACTATTTCATCTCAGTTAGATTTAAAATGTCTTTGCTATTACAGATACTCAAGACCAACACGACCTCTCA
>JAVSBV010030572.1:0-11678 GCA_033117975.1 Parotocinclus spilosoma | reverse complement strand
GTAGGGTTGCATGACAGGGTCATTTTTAGAATTTCTTCTGTTGGGAGAGTAGAAAGATGCTTTAATGAGGTAGGAGAGTCAGGTAGAGGATTAGGCTTGCATGAAGTAGCACCAAAGCTCTGGCATATGTCAGCAGTTTTCCTGTCATAGAAGACTACAAAGTCTTCAGCAGTCAGGGTGGATGGAGGTGGAGGAGCTGGGGGGTTGGGAAATGAGGAAAATATGTTGTGGAGCTTGCGAGGATCCCCAGTAGATTTTTCCAGCTTATAATGGAATCTGGATGTTAGGAAATGTTTCTGTAGTGTTTAAACAATATACATACCTTTGATCTCTTTGGTGAATTTAACCCTGTGAGAATCTGTTAAAGGACGTGGCTGCTCGTCGATATTGTGGATGTCTAGAACCTCACACATGAACTGGATCACTGGCTGGGCTTTGTAGAATGCAGTGGCAGACACTACAGATCCAAAAAAAACACAAATGATGAGTTTTAATATAATCAAATGGCTTCTTCACAATTACTGTTGAACAATGTAAGCAGACCTTATTGGCCTCTTTGTAACATTTTCACTAATCAGCAAGAACAATGCTTGTTTATTATTATCTAATGGCTGCTTTGAGGTCACATTTTGGAGCCTTCATTGAGCTGATCATTGCTCTATCCTTCCTATGCCACCTATCAAAGACAACCACAATCAAAGCACATTTTAACTATGTATAACATCTGTATAACATTTTTTTTTGTTTAAGGTACAACTACAGTGGAAGCCAAAATCTGAGACCACTAGGATATATTTTGGAATAAGTCTGGCATTTTATTCAGATTACAGTTTCAAATACTCCAATAGTATTTCATTATAAATCCTATAAAAAAAACATTGAATCTTAAAAAATATTAATACAAATCAGAAATAATTAGCATTTAGCAAGGTTTATCTGCCATGTACTCAAACTGGCATAGATTCCAGTAGTGCAAAATACCGATGCTCTATGTTATACTAGCCTGATTTCAGGCAGCAGCTTGTGATACTGGCTTTCTGTCTGAGATACTGACTGTCCCCATTAATGTTAGATTAGGTTTAGGTCATTTGACTCTAGAGGAAAGTCAGTGACAGTCAGCACTCAATGAAATATTATTTATTTTGTTAAGCATCAAAGTGTGTTTTGGGTCATTATCTTGCCAACTGTTCTCGATGAGTCTCTATCACTAGTGGTCTCAGGCTTTTGGCCCCTTACTCTGTAATATTACATTACATTTGCAGCATTTAACACACACCCTTATCCAGAAATTAAAGAAGAGCTTTGTGTTTTTATGTAGCTGACATTACATCATTGCTTATTTGTACTAACATACAGGGGCACAATTCAACTAAAACCCTGTTGGGATTTGGTGAAGGTACAGCCAAAGAGTAACTTTTTTTTTAAAAAATATGTAAGACATCCGGTTGAAGTTCATCCCATCACCTGGGAACCAGTAAAGAGAAGAATCTTGCTGTTTATCCTTCTTTAATTTGAAGTGGTTGGTCCAGTCAAGCCAAGCTTGTGTCTCAACTGGTATAAGGTAGTGAGCAGGGTTTGTTTTGAGTCTTTAGGATAGAAGGCACTGGCTCATTTTTGGTTTTTGTAGGTGAGAGTCGAGGGTTTTAATTGGTTTTGGGTCGCTACAGCTAGCTTGTGAAGCAGTGAATGTAACATGAGACACGGGTAAATTGAAAAACAGACTTGCTGCTTTTTTTTTTTAATCAGTTTCAGGCGTCTGACTATACGTATGGGAAAACTAACCAGAAGAGCATTGCAGTAAGTTAATTTTGGTACAACAAAAGATTGGAAAAGCACCCACCATCTATGTTCAGCATCATCTTCCACATTGCTGGCCTTACTGATTGGTGGAAACCAAACCACACCTCCCTGCCTCCACCAAGTGGGTGGTCATAACCTTCAGGAGAAGAGAAGAAGGACCGGCCCACTGGGGTGTACCTGAAAAATAAATAAATAAAAATAAATCATGACCTTTGTTTGGATGCTTTCATTTGGACAGCCTACCGGCAAGGGCGGTCATTAAATATTCATATTGTATTTGATTATTTGAGAAGTAGGGATTATGATTATAATATTTTTTCTCCATCCTCCTTTGTGGACATGTACCATTTATCTTAGTAAATGACCAGTGTGACAGTACACTTTACTCACATTATTAATCTGCCAAAGAGGTGGAGTTTACCTCATGGAGGGAAGGTGGCGCAGCACCACATCAACAGCATGTACAGGGTTGGTGCTGATTGGCTTGTCCAAATCCAGGGGCTCAGGCATGGTCCTTCCTGTCAGCACCTCATGCAGCAGGTTCCAGCTGACCAGTGACACAAACTTAATAGAGACTTTAAAGGGTCGGTCCTTGCCACCTTCTCCAGGCAAGGTCACATCCAGGTCCACCTGTACAAACATGCTGGCTGTAACTTAGTACCCAAGTAAATACAGCCAATCTTTCTTACACCCACAAACATATGCATGTAGTGTATGTTAACTGGCCGGATGCTGGTGATGGATTTCCAATGATGTTGGGATTTTACCCTCCTAGAATACTGCTTTTTTAATTTCAGTTTTATTTCATCAGTGTCAGTATTAATTGTTAAAAGCATTTGGGTGATAAGCCTTTTCATTAGAAATGTTGTTACCTCATGCATATGTAAGATGGTTAAACTCCCTTATGATAAAATAACAAAGTTAGTTTGAGTACATCACCTATGTTGTATACTGTAATGTTTAGTGAGTTCAGGCCTGCAACACATTCCAAAAAGGTTGGGTAATATAAATAATTATGTGATTTCAAACAGGAGACGTTAACAGGTGATTATAACCATGACTTGGTCCAAAGTCAGCATCTTTTATCAGCAATTATAGGTCAGAGGATATCCAGTTTGTCAACAAATGCATGAGAAAAATTATTGCCATGTTCAAAAGCAATGTACCTCAGAGAAAAACTGTATTTCTCCCTCAAAAGTACATAAAAGTACATATTTCAGTGCATAAAGCTTAAGCTGACCACCTTCAATCCTTCAAGAATTCAACCGCCATTCATCAATAACTGATATAATCACATGGGCAAGGGGTTCCTTTGGTAAGCATTTATCAATCACTACAATACAGCAAACATTAGCAAATGCCACCAAAACCTCATATTAAGTATGTCCAGAAGCAGCATCAATTTCTCGGGGCTCTGAGGGATATAGGATGGCTCATCACACAGTGGAAATGAGTATTGTGTTTCAGATAAGTTAGTAAGGTAGTTCTTTTTTTGGATTCTGTGTTCTCCAAACCAAAAAGATACAAGGGACCATCCAAAACTTTATCAGCAACCAAAATTCCAAAATCCAGGGTCTGTCATGGATAGGGGTTGTATGAGTACTCTTGGTAAAGGTCAGGCTGAGATGGTAGCACTAATAATAAAAAGTACGTTGAGTTTATTGAGCAACATATGTTACCTTCAAGGCATCATCTTTTCCAGAGACGTCCATGTATTTTTCAACAAGACAATGCAAAACCACATGCTGCACACATGACAAAAGCATGGCTGTGAAAGAAGAGGGTCTGGGTACTGGACTTGCCTGCCTGCAGTCCTGAACTGTCCCCAATAGAGAAGGTATGGAGAATAGTGGTCATTTTATGTTTAGACAGAAGATTCTCTGTACCAAAATATCTTTTAAGTGTGACAAAATATTAAATGCTTTATCGTCCCAACTTTTATGTAATGTGTTGCAGGCCTGAAACGCAGGTATGGATGTTTCTTAACAATTGAAATGAAGCAAAATACTGTACATGTGACACTGCACATATTACACTTTTCATGGTGTTTTTGGTCTGCATCATTATTCAATAAGCATCTGGTTTACACAAAATGGCCTGGGCGGGAAGTCCCATAGGACACCTTTATTTGTACGTCCCTATTCAGTAGCCGTATATACTTTAATTCTGATATTCAGAAGGCATAAAACAACCAGGTGCAAACTAATTCTGTATGAGTCAGCATATGTTTTAAGTCACTTACTCCTGCTGCAGCCACTGGCAGTGGATGTGCTGTATACAGGCTCCTCTTGCCATCATAGACTGGCCTTCTGTCTCCAAAGATGGTCACTTTAAAATGCTGCACCATCGAGTCCACCACCTCCCTACAGATTGTGGAAAGAAACAGACCAGGTAAACATGTTAACAGACCCTTTAGAGGAGCCAGCAGATGTTGCCTGGATAACAGTCTGGATTCAAGCAGACATCTGGAGTGATTTGTAATAATTTTCAAATTCTGATGCGGTCTGAATGATTTATAGTAATTAAAATAACAACTGTAAGTAAGCAAGTAAGTAAGTAGCTTTTTATTGTTTATTCTCATGTTTTAGTTTTCAAAAGAAAGATCTGTAAAGTGAGAGAGCATGCAAGCATTAAAAGCCATTACCACCATGTGCCTTGCTTAAGATAATAATATCAATTTGTGTGTATTCAGCACCTGTTGACACGCCTTGGGCATCTCTCTGGCTTGATGTCCACTTCGTATAAATAGACATCCATCTTGGGGATGTCTACCTGGAAGCAGTTGGCTAGCAACTTGATGGGCTTGCCCATGGTGCCATAGCCAGGCCTGCGAGGCATGGAGAACAGGGACGCAGCCCCAACGGTTCCTGCACACACAGTTGAACAATTATTATGAAAGTAAATTATTGCAAATCTAAGGAAAAGAACATAGATAATTTTAGAACTTATTTAAATCCAAGCATTCAAGAGTCATTTTCATTTTTATAGACATCTTGGACCAATTCAAGGTCATCATTGATCAGCTACAGCACTTAAATAACCTCCTTGCTTTTATAAATACTGTTCATTTTATCAGTTCTTACCATTTTTAGTTCTGCAATATAAATTGTAGTCCACCTGTTGCTCTGCGTGCCTTGCTTGCCCCATTTAGCCCTGTTCTTTAACGATCAGGACCCAGCACCACCACAGAGCAGGGTTTTTTTGGGTGTTGGATTTCTTACATCACTGCAGGGACAGTGCTGGTTGTGTTGTTTGTAGGAGCAAGGTTATATCAAACCTAATCAGGTACTTGCTTTAGACTTTGAAGCAAGCAGTAAACCTAATGCAGGTCTTTGGAATGTGGGAGGAACCTGGACTAACCGGAGTAATGCGGACAAGAGAGTTCAGTTGCTCATTGTGATTATTGAACTAAAATGAATATTTGCTGAAAACTCCTAAAGAAATCTGAATTGGTGTCAAATACAGTCAAACCCAGCATTCCAAATTCCTGCTTTGTTGTTTACTTTAATTCCATAACCTGCTGTCTGAACAAGCTGAGCTCAAGAAAATAATGGCAGTAGATGATTTTCTAAATGTATTTTATATCCAGCTTCATTCTCTACTTTCAGCAAGTAGGCGGGCAAATACTCTATATTTGAATATATAGTATAAAACATTTAATACTTTTGGAAATGATCAGTTTAAATGATTCCAAGCTTTCCATATTTCTCCCTTCACTATAAGTGTGGGGGAATGTGCATATTGCATAAACAGACTTTAAACAGCTAATAAGGAGTTTGTTGAAAATTCTGTGGGAGTAATTGATTTAGTGAGAAACATGAGTGATGCAATTGATCTCTTTAAATCAGTAACTATAATGTATTTACAAGAACTTCAACTGTAATGCATCATAAATAATGCATTAACCTACAACTGTAAAGGCTACTGTAATGCCTTACTTTGTACCATGTTATACGCTGCTCACAAAAACAGTGGGATATTTCATCAGACATTTCATTCATTTCTGTAAGCAGTAAATAAACACTAAATATAAATAATTATGATGCCATCTTTAACCAGATAAGGATACCAGCCTGCTTGAAATTAGCCATCATCATCCCAGTTCCCAAAAAAATCACCCACAACCAGTCTCAATGACTTTCGCCCAATAGCACTCACTTCAGTCATCACCAAGTGCTTTAAGAAACTGGTTCTGAAACACATCCCCCCTACTGCAGACCCACAGCAGTTCACATACCGGACTAACAGATCCACAGAAGATGCAATAGCCATCGCTCTCCATTCTGCACTAAGTCATTTGGAGAAACAGGGGTGCCTTGTCAGGATGCTCTTCATTGACTACAGCTCTGCTTTTAACAAAATAATTCCGAACTTTTTGATTCCCAAGTTAGCCAATCTAGGGCTTCCACCATCAATCTGCCACTGAATCAAGGACTTTTTGATCAACCGACCCCAGCAGGTGAAACTGGGTCGTCATTTCTCCTCCGTCCGTATCCTCAGCACTGGCTTTCCCCAAGGATGTGTGCCGAGTCCACTACTCTACTCAGGCGCTACAGCTCCATACTAGCCAAAACAAACTGACGTAAGGTCGACTTCTTTCCCAAAGCCATCACGTTGCTAAATGGAAATCCGCAATAACTGTCATTTACAGTGCCTCATCTGTTTTGTCTGTCATATATGTCTGTCTTTGTACCTATATGTTTAATTTTTGTCTTTGCACAGAAGCATGTTTTGCACAACGTTTATATTTTATTTTTCTGTTTAAATGTTGCGGTGTGCGCACGTTTTAGGAGCAGCTTCCAATTTTGTTGTACCAGGTAAACAGTGCATGCTGTGTATAATGACAATAAAGGCTTTCTATTCTATTCTATTCTATTCTATTTCTCCATACCAAATAATGATAACGATGTAATGATCCATTCAATTAATAGTAAATATAAAAGACAAATAAAAGATTAGCATTCGGTTCCATTACACATCAGCCAAAATTTCAGGACCATGACAGGACTCCCAAAATGTATTTATTCCATGGCTGCCTACTGTTAAAAACATTCAAACCGCTAAAAGTAAAACAAGCAGACAAGCAGACCAGTGGATAGCGATGTTTCTGGAAAACTCAAGGGACCTTAGCTTTGATCTTATCTTGTTCATCAAATCCTGGTCTGAGAATGCGTAGTCAAGCCTAAAAAAAGCCATTCCCTGAAAACTGCATCTGCCGCGTATACACTAGTAGAGAATGGGAGATGTAGCACAAAACACTGTACCACTGTTGTAATTGTGTAGTCGTTCAACAGCCTACTTGTGGATTATTGTGATTGGTTAGTAATTTCTGTTAGCAGTGTATGCCATTAAAGAGTGACCTCCCTGCACATTTAGATTTACATTTACGGCATTTAGCAGACATCCTTATCCAGAGCAACTTACTCAACTCAAGCAATCTTATAATCCAAGCAGTTGTGGGTAAGCACCCAACTGTGACAGCTTGGCAGAAGTGGGATTTGAAACCTGGACCTTCTGATCCAGAGTCCTGTACCTTAACTGCTAGGCTACCACTGTCTTATCACATGCACATGTATTCTCATTTAGAAATGTACACATTTAAGCTGACCATATTTAAATATGACAACAGGTGCCTAACATCTTGTGGAACTGATTTCTTCATTTGGTTAGATGAGTGTTATTTGTATGAAATCTTGCTCTCCTCTGCCATGCTTGCTCATTGCTTACAAAAAAAAAATCTTCAAAATGTTAATATTACCATATATTACACTTAAACAGCTATGTATTCATTTCCTTCATTTTTTACTTGTTTTACCAGTTAAATTGCCTTGATCCCTCTGATTTCCAAGGAATTGTTTAACAAACTTAGTTTGCGATAACAGAACAGCATTTATGTGCCATGGATTCCGCAAAGACAAGGTGGAAAGAGCAAGTTAAATATCTTGGAAACAGACTCTGTAATGACAAAATTCAGCATCCCCATCCTTTTCATATTACCTTGAATGAGAAATATTTCCACACCAAAAATTACCAGTAATGATATATAACAAGGATAACCTTCCCCTACCTACAGCTTCCACTTTCCTATTATTTTGTGGTTAATTAGGTAGTGGTTGTTTATTTTATTAGTGTTTAGCCCTTGCTAAACAGCTGTGAAACAGTATGTTGTGATACACGATGGATATGACCCTGCTGCTAAATGAGATCCACAGGAAGAAGGACCAATGATAGACCAGTGCTTGTCCTCTGCATCAAAACGTGACTCTGACATAACAGAAAACATACATTTGTGAACCCTTTAGAATTTTCTCTATGTCCACATAAATATGCTTTCAATTCGAATTAATCAAATATTACAATTCAAAATCAAATATTATAATTTTCCCATTTGCTTGTTTTGACTTTTGAAAATTAAAGCTCATTTCCTATAGTTTTTCAAAACTGAATTTAAATATTTATAATAAATACTGACAATATCAGGAAACTTCATTACATTTTTATATTGTTTCTCCCATTACTGTTAGTTTACAGGAAAGAATTTAAAAATACATCAGATTTAACCACATGACAATCATATGAATTGCATGTTCACAATGATCACATTCTAATTATTTACCAAAAATTCTCTTTCTGTAAAATACTACTATTAATGCATTAGATATTGGCTCATGTAGATACCGATCTGACACTGAAGAGGTTTCTCTGATCCACAGCTACACTGAAATAAATCAGTATGTGATGGTGTGTTTGACAAATTATGTTCATGTGGATCATATTATCAATAACATCATCATTAGCCAAAGTATACATTTCAAAATCTCATTTACGTCATCCAAACCATTGTTACTGTAAAAGTGATTTTAACTGATGGTTCGATTTCCCAATTACATGTTTTCATATAATTATTATGATGCACCAATCAATCGACTTCTAAACGATCTGTGTCAGCTAACCTATTCTGTGAAGGCTTTGTCAATAGGGGTACTAATAAGGGACTAGCGCCTCCTTTCAACAGTTTTCCCAAAATGTAGTAGTAGTAGAAAAAATTTTAATTGTGAATTGACTTGCGAACATATCCATATTTTTTTTTTCTTCTATGCATCTATATCTTTCTTCATCCTAAGTGCCTTGGTATCCCTTTGCTGCCATACTAATAAAAATTTCCCTACTGGAGGACTAATAAAGGTTTATCTTATCTTAATCTTACAATAATTTACAAATAAACCTGCAGTATACACCTAATGCAGACAGGTTATTACTTTTAAGTAGTGGAAGTCACAATTATTGCAATCTACTGGACAGTATGCTTATCATTAGCCATGAGCGGTAAATATAGCTTTTCAGGTACCAGCTGTGTTCCTGGTCTTTATCTCAGTCCATGCAGCGATCACAGGGTCATGGTGGATAATGCGTGGGAAATTCTTAGAATAAGTGCTGATGCTTAAAGCGAACTGAACAGAACTCCAGCCCCTTCTTACAGTACCCAGAGAGCTGTTGCCATGCCAACTGCACCCATGTGCCCCTCTTGCCATGGCAACAAAGCCATATACCAAGGAGCCATAAGAGCAAAACAGGTGCTGCCACATATAGATGGTACACCTGTATAAATAAGATACAACACCATGTCCACACAACTTGTATGTCTATCTGAAGCCCCACACTCAGTAATGTAAGGTATGCACACTTTCATTCTTACTTTGCAGACTCTGAGGTAAACTCACTGACTGATGCACATAATGTACATGATTAGTCTCCAAGCTTAAGGCGAATACTTGCAGACAATTGTTTTTGTGGTTAATATTACTATCTTGATACACTCGGTGGAAAAGAATATTTGTTGACAAACAAAGACTCTCAGAGAAATTAGTTCATACTACTTTTTTTTGAAACCACTATCATCCATGTTCCCTGTCCCGACCATGGCTTCTGTAGTTCATCTAAGTAAACAAAAACAGGACGTTCAACCTGGAATTGTATGTCTCTTGGCCTGTTTTGTCCCAACAAGTTAAGGGCCGTTTTGCAGATTTATTCCAAACTGGAATATGTTTTAGTACGTCTTAACAGGGTAGTACCAGTTTGGAATGTGGCAGGTTGGTGGTGGTGCCAGCATACATTCACCAGTGGATACACAGAACGTGTGTTTTTGTGAGAGTTTTTCTTAAATCATGAATCCAGTGTCTCATGAGAGCAAAGAGCATTAGCATACACCAAGTACACCTGTTCAACTTGTTAAATCAAATATCTAATCAGTCAATCACACGCCAGCAACTCGACGCATCTATGCATGCAGGCATGGTCAGGACAACCTGCTGAACTTTAAACCCAAGCATCAGGGAAGAAGAGGGAAGAAAGCTGATTTAAGTGATCTTTAACATGATACGGCAGTTCAGAAAGCAAAAACGGGTCCAACCCAGTACTAGCATGGTGTACCTAAAAATGTGGTGAATGTAGGCTGGCAACCAATGAAAATATCAAACTGTAACTTGAACAAAGTCAGCTAGGCCATCTCCACAGAGACCAAACTTATGCAGTGCCTCTGGCTAGATTCAACAGACAGATACAGCTGCCTAAATCTGACAAAGGTGGGAGACAGGTGGGGATCATCTCCCCACTGTCCCAACAGCTGCCCCACTGTGGCAAAGCTTGCAGATGCATACAGTGAAAGTGGGATCTTGCTCAATGGGTGTGCTCAGACGGTGGAAGTCTGATACTTGCCAGGTGAAAAAAAGCAGCTGAATGTCAATAACAGAAGCTGCGTATATTCAAAATGGTGGAAAACGGGGAACTATGAAAGAAAAAGGCTAAAACATTGGTGGGTTTATTCCGTTTCTGCAATACATAACTGACCTTGCTTTCTTTGGGTAAGGAGCATACAACTTGGCTCTTCTACAGATTTTTAGCACACCATACAAAAGAACGCAAGCTAAAATTTACCAATGCAAAGTATACAGCAAAGCCCAATTTTAATATGAAAAAACAGAATGCTGGAGAGCTAGGATCTTTAAGCTCATTCTAATGATTAGGGCCAGAGCCACAGCACTACCCTCAGAGTTGTACAGCAGGCTGATATTCTACTCTGTTCAAGGTAGCCATTTTCTATTGTCTAGCTGTGTAAACTCTACGGCCGTTGGCGTTTGCCGTCATAAGTTTGTTTCATGTAAAGGCACACGAAAGGCAGCTGCCTTCTTCATCTTAAAAATAGTACCACCTCTGTACATGTTTCAAAGCTGTTATGTGTGCAAGCAATGCATTTACATGAGGCCCCAAGTCAGGTCCCAGCTAAAGGCTGCACCTGACTGCTGAGCCGTGACTGTGTCAGGAAACTGCACTTGGCACAGAGCCAACCAGCAAACTCCACAGTGACTGCAAAGACCACAGGCACATGCCAGCAAAAAATTCAAAGTCACACTTACATGGTGTCCAAAGTGTCCAAATTATTTGCTTTACAAACAAATTAACAGGTTTTATATTTTTTTTTTTTTTTTTTTGTGAGTTAATACCTTATAATACCGTGGCAATACAGTGTATATATACAGTGTTCCCTTATTTATAGTGATAACGCTGTATTTATCCACCATTAAGTATTTATCCACCATTTTAGCTGTAGAACTTGCAGAACGTTTGGGTGGCATCATAGGGCTTGAATGAATTCAGTCTATGATTAAACTTTCACAAACAGTGAACACAACACTGCAGACAAAAACTTGTCATGTCGGCAAGTAGCGACTCAGGCGGGCGATGCTTTAGTCTTACTTCTCGTTATTATTATAAAAGCATTTATTTTTATAACTTTTCAGATTTTTTTAATGTAAAAGTTCATTAAACACATGTATATGTATACGTTAACTATACCACACGTACTACGCATGTTTTTCTAT
>JAVSBV010030551.1:0-11679 GCA_033117975.1 Parotocinclus spilosoma | reverse complement strand
AATTTGGAATACGGCTGTAACGTAACAAAATGTGGAAAAAGTGAAGCGCTGTGAATACTTTCCGGATGCACTGTATACTTGTATGTTATATGTAAATGCCTAACCTAATTGAATTCTCACAAATACATTGCTGAAATTTATTCTAATTTAGCTGGGTATATGTGTGTATTTTACTATGACTGTTCTTGAGCCTGACATGAAACGGATGTGAATGATGATAAAACCCAGGTTCAAATTGATGAAACAAAACATCGCTTTAATTCATTTTATTCCATCCCTAGGCATCATAGGAAGCCTAGTTTCCCCTAGAATTTTATTAAAATTACAAAATCTATATTCACTGCTCCCAAAAATTAGGTGATGTAATTAATTAGGCGATATTTCATTACATAACAAATATCCCTTAAATGTTGAGAGCAGTATATTACTCTGTAATCTTATTGAATGTCCATATTTTAGCGAATCAAATGATCATACATCTCATAGCAATATGACACGTGAATATGATTCGTTCGCGGACACACACATTCAGCCACACACATTTATGTATTGACACCATTTTATTAGACACTCTTTGTTCGACCAGTCTGAAAGCAAGGCTTCTCGTTATAAGCACTGGATTAAGGATTTATTATAATTTATTTAGAACCATTACAATTTATGAAGATAAAATGTGTTGTAAAAGAGCTTTGTATTAGGCAAGACAAATAATGTAACTGCTCCACTGGAAGGATTTAGAAAGCTTATTTCTGTGGCTGTACAGTGAAATGAAGCGGATTTAGACATTTTAAAGGAGTCATCACTGTTAAGCTATAAAATCAGTCAGTATCTTTGTTTAATTTAATCAGATAACACTGTGGGCTTACAAATAAATGGACAGATGCTGCAAGTAATGACAAGTGTATGTCATCTCCTTTTAACTAATTATAATTCCTGAAGTAACAGTCAATATGTAGAATTGTTTGCTAGATGCCTTAAATTGATTACTAACATCAAATGATTTAAAACTTGGATCATTTGTGATGGTTCATCTTTAAATTATCATGAATAACCAGTCTTGTTTTATTGCTTGTTCAGCATATTCACACAACTTCACAACACTGAACACTTCACCTCCTTTCTTCCTCATAGTCATCTTTATTAGACTTCCCTTGTTTAACTTCTTTCCCATGTGTGTCTGTTCACCTTCCACAGTCACACACTTTTTAGCCTGGCTTTGGTTTGTCTTTCAGCAAACACAAAGCAACTTCACAAACCCAGTTGGAGGAGAGAATTGCAGAACAGAGCTCTGTATGTGCGTGGACAAAGCCTGAAGCCTTATAATTAGACATTATATATAAAAGTCAGTGTCTTACAGTTCAGTTACTTGCTAAACTAAAAATGGTGCTCATAAACACTGCTGATTAATGCCATGTATTGCAGGAAGAACATTTAGTGGAACATAGTTTGCCCATTAGTAAAACTGAATGGAGAGGGAATGGGACATGTAACATCTAAGTGCAGAAGATGTTGAAGGAACTGCAGTTCCACTAGAGGTGTGTATGCTATGGCTATGGCTGTCCACTAAAGTAATGCAGATTCACATGTGTTAAATAAGTCAGCTTGTTAAAAAAAAAAAAAAAAAAAAGCATGTAGCCAGGTCATGCTATAAAATCAAAATATTTTTTTACAAATTAAATCAGAATAAACTGTAGGCTTACAAAAAGTGGAAAGAAGCTAAAGTAATGACAGGTGTATGTCACAGCCTTACACAGAGTTATTAAAGATTTTTTTATTTTTATATTGAAAACAGGTTTACAAGACAGGAGTAGCTTTTGTTCACCTCACTACCAACTTTTAAAGTTGTTTCCAAACAAGTTGTACAGACTTGTATTCTTATTACAATTGGTTTTACAAGACTAACAAAGTAGTTGTAACACTGTCTCTGCAGCAGTTAAGCTCTATTATGTTATAGCAGTAAAACTTGACAGGTGCATCATTTTCCAGACATGGATTGATAATAGCCCTTTTCAGGAACTGTTGTGTGTACATAAGCCTGCTGGTGACAGAAACAGGACTGACGTCCATGTCCTATTGGTTCTAACTGATTGTCTCTCAAGCAAAATAATAAGAGATTGTACTGGTCACCGGATGATTCTGGATTTTAGCTAAGACCCAGACTAAAAATGTTTAGTGTATGAACAAAATAAGAACAAAACATATCTCCTAAAATATGTCCACTCATCCATTTGATGTTTATAAATAAAAAAGTTTAAATACATGTATTAAGTGTAATCTATCCTTAATGAAGACAATACTTTCTTCCACTACAAAAGCTTAGGCATAGACTGTCAAGGTTCACCAACTGTACATGTTGAAATATCCCCTAATTTTTGTGAGCAGTGTGTATTTCGATCATTTTTACACATAAACAGACAAAGCCTATTGGAAGAAGAAAGAAAGAAACAAAGACCCACTCATTCACTCAGTCCTATTGCATATCATACACAACAGACAGTTTAAGGCAAATAGTCCCATAAGAGCAGTGAACACCCAGGTTTGATCTAAAGCAGCTGTCCCAGTGAAAGAAGATCTCCAACAATAGCATTCTTTGGCACCTCAGTCACAGCCCTGTGCTCTGTCAGTACTGCACAAATACACACACATATATATACACACAATGTGCTGTATAGAGACTTACGTATAAAAGGTCTGATGTGATCTCAGACAGGCTTCATTTCTGTTTCCTGTGTCCCCTCCAGGCTTAGTGGCTAAAAAACAAAACAAGATCCTGCGTCTTGCTCGTCTTGCCTATGCCCCCTTAAATTCAACTCTTAACCCACTGCCCTGCCTTCGGTTCTGTCCTTCATTCCTTCCCTCCCTCCCTGTCTATATATTTTTCCCTCTTTCTCTCTCACTCTTCAGCCCACGCCTGAGTGCACACAGGCATTCTCCAGTCCCCTCTGGCTGACTAAAGCAAAGCTCTGACGTGAGCCTGGCCATTAGGTCACACCCACATAATGCTTTCTATTGGCCTATACACACAAGCTGCTCGTCCCAGCTCTTCCCGTGGACTCTTCCCTTATTGGCTGGGCAGGAGGAGCTTGTGGAAAGCATGGATTGCCTAAGAGACTAACAATGTCTGCCGATGGACTGGGTGGGGTGCAGTGCAAAAGGGGAAATGCAGTTTAGCCAAAAAAAATGCCTTGAGCAGACAACTATTTCATAATAACAGCACTATATAAAAGCAGGTAAGCAAGATTATGTAAGATCTGGTGTAATGGAAAGATATGGGAAAAAAATTGAAAGGGGCAAGAAATTTAGCTTCACTGTGATATCAATGGCACATCCATTCATGTTAATGAATTAAAAACACCCCAAATATCCACTTATTGATCAAAAAACACCCAAACAGAAATGCAGTTATGTCACAGGGAGACAAAGTGTAACCAATCAGATATTTGTACTAGTGTCAGAGTACAAGTTCCTTCTCCTGTTGTGGTATATTCACTCATTGGCAAAAAAGCAGCCAGTTTGAAACGTCGGCTTGCTGCAAAACTCGTCATGCAGTTACTTCACAGGCAGAAATGTAAATGATTATAGGTATGGTCTGATAAGATACTGGGTCTTGCCAAAAGAGGCGTTACATTATTAAAGGAGAGCATAAAAGTGCTTCCCCAATGCTCTATAAAAAGACTCTCAGAAGCTAATTTTGCGTTGTGTACCTAATCATTGACTGCTAGACATGCCGCTATGACACATTTTCTTACAACTAGGCCTGTAGATACCACAAACTCAGTTTGCTGAAGGTGGTGTCTTAGCTGGACCCACTGGTCATACATCTGGCGACTGGGCAAGCCATGGAAGTGTTGCGATGTGGCAGAGACATTCCTGGAAGTTGCTGTGTGGATGAGCATTATCCTACTGAGAAATGCCGGTAGGAAGCCATGCCAGGAGAGGAAACGTGGCCACAGAATGCCCTGCATATATAGCTGAACTGTTAGTGTCCTTGATATCCCTATAAGGGACGACCGACTCCCCAGATCATCTCACCAAAAATTCGGACAGTGTGTCACTGCACAACAAAGGCAGGATTGACGCGCTCACCACAAGACCTCCATACTGGAACCTATTGGATCCCATACAGAACCTGGATTAATAGCTCATGGTGATACAGTTCCTGTCTGTAGCAGTCCAGGTTTCTTGTTCTGACTGACAATGGCAAGACATGTATGGGCACCACAGCAACATATTTCCCTTTTGCTAAGTGCCATTGTGAGCAACAAAACTGTGGAAACTGTGCCAGGTTTTGCAGCACTAGGTTAAGAATCTGACAACTGTGAGTGTCTGTCCTTACCAATCACCTGGTTTCTATTCACTCTAAAAGACAGAAAGATCCTTACTAGACCATTGCAAAAGAACATTCTGATATTTTCTACAATAATGCTCACACACACACACAAAACAAGAATTTCTCAGAAATCTTTTATCCAGGCTAGAGGCAGCCCAACGGGATACTACAACTTCATTTCAATTGTACAGCTCCCCAGTGAACTTATTCTTTTGCTTTACTCTTGTAATCACTTACATATAACATCATTACATTCAGATGAAGTTTCATTCGATTCCAGCAGCTCCTTCTTGGTGACTTGGTCTTCTTGTATGTGAGGTAGTGACAGTGTGCAATTTACATTTAGTCACTTAGCATTTTATTGTTGTACTGTTTGCAAAGTTGTGGCACCATGTAATTCACTGTATTTACTAAACAGGATATGGAGCAAATAAAGGTTTCTAACTAGATGTTTGACAGATATTCAAATTTCATGTCACTTAAGAGTAAATCATTATTTCCCACAATAGCTCTAAACCTGTGATCAGTACACATGTTATTTTAACACAAAAACTAACTTGCATTTAAGAAAGTAATTTTACCTCAAATATTGTGACTTTGTAACACCCTATTTCTATGCACTACTTGGCACAAGTACACCTACTATAAAAATGCACTTTACTGGTCTACAGTTGAGTTTAGTTCTTCTGTGCTATGTTAATACTATGTTTATGAATGAAAAAAGGCTATTAAAGCAGAGACAATGATGCATGTTTTTTGGTTGTTACATGATTCTTTACATAGCAGCACAGTTTGATTTTATAAACATTGTACAGGTTTACAGTTACAGGCGGTATTGTTTCATTTATATAAACCTAGTCCAGTCCATCAGCATTGTCTATAAAGTGAGAGCACCCCTGGTCTGGTCACTTGTCAACCACAGACTCAGTCTTCAACTTAAGAATGACTACAGAATTGGAAAATCACTAGTTTCGAAACGGGGAGGACATCTGGTGGAATACACAGAGACTAGACACTGTATGGAGGTCATTCTAAACTTTAAGGTGCTAGAAAACCTTTGAATCTGCACTTAACAACAAATTGGGCCATAAAAAGTGTATTAACGGAAATTGAACCCAAAAAACTGAGAACCAGTGCTTACCACTGACAATCAGCTGAGTCACTTTGATTCAATTCCTCCCTCTGGCAAAAAAAGGTCTGTCCAGAGGTGCCCCAAATTACAGTTGTCACTATTTGCACAAGACTGTGTTGGCAGGTTATTTCTGATTGAGGTGCTACCCTTCACCCAGCAGCTACAACATGGTTTTTAAAAAATAATTGCAAACTTGATACACTCATATTAGTATAACTTGCTGAGAGACCAGTCCAACCTTCAGAGGTTAGTGGTGGATCTGACAGGGCTCTGACCATCTGTGCACAGCAAAACCATGGCTATGGTAAAGGAAGTCAGGTCTATTATTTAAAATTGATCAGAGGATGCAGGTTCAATTTAAAAGTAAATATGACATAGCTCTTCACAACCAATGACATATCTACTACTGCTAAAATTTGTTTAAAAAACATCTAAAGGGGTGGCCCTGTATCGAAGGATTAAAATTGCAAACCCATAATGCTTTTTAAAATCCTAGGGATTATAGTGTGTTGTAAAAAAGACTTGCTCTATCTCTAATTTGCAGCATCATTAGAAAACATGTTTTGAATTTGCCAACAGATCTGGAAAGGATTCAAAGTAAATCAGTGTGTAAACTGTATGACTGACACCATATCTCAGTGGACGAGGGTGCTGCCACTGGAGTAAAACCACAACTTCAACAGCCACTGACCACTAACCTTTAACATGCACCTACCTTTAGTCTAAGACTAAGGCCTTTTATTGTAGAATGAATGCATAATCCTTCAGCCATAGACATTTGTAATAATGGCATGGATTAGGTCTAATATGTACATGTCTGCTCCTGCACTGCTTGAGGCAGGAGTGTAAAAGTCAGATGAATGGCACAAAGAAGAAGTTCTGTTCAAGTTAAAGCGCCCATGAAGCAGTTATTTTAAGACAGTTCAAACAGATCAATAAATCTCTACACTACATAAAAAAACAGCATAACTGAATATGTAATTTAATGTTTGAAAGTGATATTCTGAGATAGTACTACACAATGTGACATCTGACCCAGCCAGATTTGTTTAACACCTTGATAACAGACCAGCTAATTAACTACTCGTATAACACATTAAGTGAAATTATAATATTAGGGTCTGAATTATGTCATTATAGATGACAATACACTGTGGAAAATAAGTATTAGATACTCCCACTGCACTCAAAAAATTATTTTCAGAATAGCTAATCCTCAAAGCGTGCTGATTCATAACATCAACAAAAGCCATTTTTACAAAAAAATAAAAACAGAAAAACTTAACAAGTCAAATTGAACTGCAAAATAGAAGAAAAATGATTACTTCGCTTAAATGAAAATGCACGATCAGCACTTAAACGAAGGCTGAAAGTGTATTTATGCAGCCATAATATTATATTTAAAATGTATTTATTGAAACACCTACAAGGTTGTGCCATTGGGCTATTGCTTACTTGTACTAGCCAGAGGTCATGTCTAGTAAGAAGAATAGAAAGCACTACTGTTATTCGCTCTGGATAAGGCCGTCTGCTAAATGCTGTAAATGTAAATAATCAGCAATATTCTCCATCAAGGTTCAAGATCAAGCTTTGTATGCATCAGTATATTACATCCAAGGCGTCCTGCATCTGTGCAGAATTAAGATGCTCCAAATATCTCCAGGCCTAATCATCACACCCTAGTT
The DNA here is from genome assembly GCA_033117975.1 of Parotocinclus spilosoma. Lineage (NCBI taxonomy): Eukaryota > Metazoa > Chordata > Actinopteri > Siluriformes > Loricariidae > Parotocinclus > Parotocinclus spilosoma. Next base: position 4,532 of record JAVSBV010030551.1, on the reverse strand, counting down.
CATAAAGTCAATTCAAAGTAAACATAATTACACAAATCCAGTACTCTGATTGAACCCCTGGGCTTGCCCTATTATGTAACGCAGCATCAAGAAGAGCTCACAAAGGGAAAATGACTCAAAAACTAAAATAATAACTTATCTTTTTCACTATTACATTGTCTTTAGTTTAACACTGGTTTTACAATATGAAACGACTCAGCCTCAGCTTAACATTTCTGCTGCGATTTTCAGATGGTAGGATAAGAATTTGGAATAACATGAAAGCCTGGATCCATCCTGTGTAATAGTGTAATGGTAAAAGGATATTTTCTTCACATACTTTGGGCCACTTAATACCATTTAAACATTGTTTAAAAATCATCGTCTGTTGATTACTTCCAGCAGGATGACATCATGCCACAAAGCTCAAATCATCTCACACTATTTATATACTATATGCTTGTCATAAAACATGTACTGTCACCTCTTAAATGCACTTTTTGTACTTAAAAGAAAATGCTATGTTTTATTAAATAAGACTTTTTAATATATTTGATCTTAATAAAAAAGCCCTTAGCCCAAAATAAATACCCTTAACCCAGTGCTGCTTTCCTGTTTCTTTTCTGTCTCAATCACTGCATTACATGCCATTGTGACAAAATACAATAACAGCACTATTGCGTTTATGTCACTGGCAGAAACTTTCATTAAGTGTCAATGACATGTTTAAATCAGTCCTCTAATAGAGTATTGAAGTTAAGTGTGACCCAGATTATCATTACTAATTGTGGACACCCTAGACACTTCAATTCTCCAAGATATGCCTCTGTCCAACTAAACTTTTTATTCTAAGATGTTTGCAACCTTATACAGAAATTCTGGTATTATACACATGTACCTTTTCATTTTTAAATTGTTTACTTTGCAGCAATGTGTATTGTTAGAATTCTATACAAATTATTTTAGATTGACAACAATGCTATGTCATTAGAAGTCAATTACATGACTTGCAAAAACGTATCAGCAAAGTGCACGTGTCTTCAAGATTTACCACAAGACTTTTACTACCCTTACTACCCTTCTTTCTCTCTACAGTGGGAATATTCCTAAGAAAGGTACATGCTTGAGGGTAAATGAGATGAGCCAGAAATAATCTGATGCTTTAAATAACTGTGTGTGACGGGAGAGGAATACACAACTGCAGGCCCCTCCACTTGCATGCACAAGCTGCACCCATCTGCAGCCTGCTTGTCCAAAAAATGTTTTTTCCACCCATTAAAAACAGCTAATGTGTGTTGGCTGTCCTTTTACCAGTGGGCATGTTGTGTCACTCTGCAGATGGCAGGCCAGCTGATGGTGCTCTAGGAAATATTACCTCATGTTTAATGTTAGCCGGATTAGAATATAATTTCTGCACAGTTATCCTAATACTGATGTCCAGGACCAAGCATGTGGAACATTTTGTTTCGTCTGTTATAACAGATTAAACGAGATGGGAAGGCAGTCACAGTTAAAAATGATTTACGACATCCACTTTGCATTATTACTCTAAACAGGAGGACTGAGGATCGAATGTAAATAGGGTGCTTTAAATATTTTATAAACAGTATATGCAGTGTTCACACGGTACCTTGAAAATATATTTACCCTTGTTAAACTGTTTTACACAGTTTAACCTGGAATTTGAATAAACATTATTGGTATTATATGTCATGAATCAATACTAAATGGTCTGTTTGGTTTTGGGGTGTGTGATAATTCAATACAGGTTGCATAAATATTCATCCACAATGCTGTGAAGATATTTAGTGCAATTCAGAAATCCCCAAATCCATTGAACAGGGTCTAATTGTCCACTTGTGTGCAATTAGGGTGTCATCTGATCTCAATGTAAATACAAGTTGTTCTGTAAAGTAAATGGATTTGTGGGCATAAAGTCCATCCATCATACATCAGCCAATTTAGGAGCACAAAAATCAGAAAAGAACCAAGAGACTGAGGGATACTCTGAGGGAGCTGGAGAGGTACTTCTGTTAATCTGGTCTGATAGAGCAAAACAATTTCTGACCTTGCTGCAAAGCATTATGAATGGTGTAAACCAAACACTGCTCATCAGCAGCAGCATCCCTAGAGAAGTATCTTATTGTAGGGATGTTTTTTATCTGCAAGGGCTGAGAAATGGGTACAAGTTCATGGCAAAATTGATGGAGCCATATATGCTATCATCAAGAAATAAATGGTCCAGTGTGCAATAGACCTGAAGGCAAAAACAGAGGTTCCAACAAGACAACAACCAGAAACAAACTACAAGCAATATCAAATCCATAGAGGAAATATTTAAAATTTGTCATTAATTAGCAGTCTCAAATCAATTTGACCAAGCCAATCCACCTTTTGCCAGGAAGCATGGACAATATAAGAGTAACAACAGAACCACCATAGAATGCCATATTATACAGCGATTTAATAACAACTTTGCTGTGCATAAAGCTTCCCTGAGCATTCCATAATTATTCTTTGTCTCTTGTGGAGCAACAGACTACACAGACTACAATTTGCACTGCACACTTTGCACCCTGCAAGGTAAAATTTACAGAGCAGAAAATGGAGTCTAAAAATGCCTTGGAGATCAAGTGCATCGCAAAATCAAACTTGGGAAGGAGCTATAATTGTCAGCTGGATGATACATTATATCGTCATAAGAACTCATTACTTAGTGGCCACATGATATCCTGCACTTGTAAGCAATGCATGTGGTTAATAAATGCATCCACACTGGATTCAACATTACAAATTAAATGGATTTTACTAAAAAGGCCAGTAACATATGATAACTTCTTAAAAAAAAACGTACAAAAATCTAAAAGCGAAGCATGCACAAAAAGTGGGTGTTTTCAAGAATTCGGTTGTCATGGCCAAGCATCTACATATAATTTGCCAAACATAATAGCCAAAATACATAGCAAAACATTGGCTTGACTCAATGTTTAATATTTGGACTCAATGGAATTTGAGGTGCAGAGAAAATTCACTCTATTGAGCATATTCCTTCTCCACAGTGATAAAGCATGATTTTACCATTTGGTGTTCTGGGAGACAAATATGGTGATTGCAGACACCAGCTGAGAGATGCATACTGTGCCAAGTTTGTTGGTGGAGGAATAATCATTTGTGGCTATATCAGATGGTTTTTGACACCTAGTTGTACTGAAGGGAAAATAGTTATGCTATTGCACACTCATTCTAGAGAATTGTGTGACCCCAATTTAGTGGAAGAAGGGCAGTCCCTATGTAAAAATCATAACTCATAAATTCAGACTGTGGAATTTGTATTGGGACTTGGCTGCACTACACACCCAACAACATGAACCTCATCAAATCAGAGCACTAACTACAGCAGGTTATATTACCCAAAATCAAATATGCGTATTGACCCCTAACAGTAATAGATAACACAATTTCAATTACTGATTGTGTAACTGCATGTCAATGTGACAACACAACAAAGAAGCCAATGGTCTCTGGTGATGAAATATGGGTGCCATTTACATTACCAGGACATTACATGTACATATGACTAATAGAATTTTTAAAATTATATTGTTGTTACAAATTTAAGTTAGATTCAGTGGGAAAAATAAGTATTCGATACACTGCCGAGTTTTCCCTCCTACGAAGAGTAGAGAAATCTGTCATTTTTATCGTCGGTACACTTCAACTGTAAGAGACAGAACCTAAAAAAACCCCCAGAAAATCACATTGTATGATTTTTAAAAAATAAATTAGCATTTTATTGGAAGAAATAAGTATTTGATACAATAGAAAAACAGAACTTAATATTTGGTACAGAAAACTTTGTGCAATTACAGAAGTCAGACTGTTTCCTCGGCACTGCAGCCGAGATTTAGGCCCACTCCTCCATACAGATCTTCTCTAGATCTTGCAGACATCAGGGCTGTTGCTGGACAACAGAGTTGCAGCTCCCTCCAAAGATTTGATATTGGGTTTAGGTCTGGAGACTGGCTGGGCCACTCCAGGACCTTGAAATGCTTCTTACGGGGCCACTCAGTTACCCTGGCTGTGTGTTTTGGGAAATTGCAATGCTAAAAGACTCTTACTGTCTGAAGGAGGTTGTTGGCCAAAATCTTGCAATACAAGACCCCATCCATCCTCCCTTTAATACGGTGCAGCCGCCCTGTACCCTTTGCAGAAAAGCACCCCCAAAATATTATGTTTCTACACCAATGTTTCACGATTGGGATGGTCTTCTTGGGGATGTACTCATCCATCTTCTTGCTCCAGGGTCTTAATCCATGAAGGTGTAGTGTCTTACTAACAGTCATCTTTGAGACTGTGGTCCCAGCTCTCTTTAGGTCACTGACCAGGTCCCTCCCATGTAGTTCCGGGCTGATTCTCAAAATCATTTTTACCCCTTGAGCTGAGATCTTGCATGGAGCCCCAGCCCGAGGATGATTGACAGTCATCTTGTGTTTCTTCCATTTTAATGATTGCACCAACCATTGTTGCCTTCTAACCAAGCTGTTGCCTATTGT
>JAVSBV010030520.1:0-11679 GCA_033117975.1 Parotocinclus spilosoma | reverse complement strand
CTGTCTGGTTATTTACCTTTTTTATTTATTTATTTTATTGAAAATCTTAATGAGCTAGGTTTATACTTCAAGGATCGCAACTGGCGAGACAGCTGCTAGTGGTTTTTCCTGTCTTAATGATTTTGCTGGCGATCTTACAAAACAGATAAACCTCTGCAGGCATTTATATGATCAATTGAAATACTATATGATATTTGTAAAATCTTTGCCTAAGTATTATTTTTTATAAGTAGTGTACCGGAGTATTTAAAAAAATAACACTCAATAACACAATAACTTAATCAGATTGGTGGTACTTTTACTGAAGAACTTAAGGCAAACTTCTGCCTCCTCTGTACTATTACTATTGACTTGGACTATCGACCCAATGCTGTTGTCCCCGTTAAGCATTTGAGCCAGCCCCTTAACCCTCAATACATTTGGACAGTACAAATGTACAATAATAGATAACGGTGGATAACGGTGTCTGCCAATTGTTGTAAATGTAAACCAGGCTACTGGGAAATAAATAAAACCTTAAAATTCCGGTAAGAAAGTGCTGAGACGATACCACAATTACCCCAGTGAGAGCATGGCCCTGTGAGAGCAGGGATGAGTAACATTCTGCATGACTTAACGTTTCACATTTTAATAAGGGCATTGCTATTATTCCAGTGTCATGAATTATTAAAAGCTAGCCTTCGAGGTGGGGCAATTCGTGATTGACAAATTAATCAGACGTAACCATGAGACAGTACTCTGTCTCCCTGATGGGCAGACAAATGCCTGCTGAATGATGTAATGATGGATGAGGTGATGCAGAGGCTGCTCATTCTCACTGAACTTGTGCTTTTATACAGAGCTCTTGTGCTTCCCCCCCCCCCCCCCATACACCCACACTTCCTATGATCCTAAAAGGCAGTTCAAGCCCTGTTTGAACGAGTGACAGGTACACTGACGACAGTTTATTGGCCCGTCAGTCACAAATGTAAGTGCGCACGCTCATACAAGTGTGTCTGGCTCTGTTTGTGGGACAGGAAATTACTGTTTCTGCAAATTATAGTTTCTGCAAGTCATACGGTTGATTTACAAATTTTGAATCAGCCTCCCGTACTTAATGTTTAGTCATGGCAGCTTAAGACCTGTAAACACGACTGTTTAAACAAACCAGGCTTGGAAACCCCCACCTCTTCCCCTTTAGATTAGATCAGATTGAACTTTGTCATTACATGTATACAACTACAATGTTAGCAAAAAGGAGTGTGTTTGCATGCACTTAATAATCTGATCTGATTTTTACAGTTATCTGAGTGTTCAATGTCATATATGCAGCATACACTTTGAAAAATCTGATAAAGAAAGTTGGATTTTATCTCCATAATCAGATTCCTCACGGCTCCACAGTACGAGTTCACTCCGTTTTCTCAGTCTGCACATGCATGCCAGCATAACACAAGAAAGTAAAAAGGGTGTTAGGTCTGCTTATTCTGAGAGAGGGATTGTCTCCATAGATGCCGTTGTTGTTTTATCTCACGGGACCTGGCAACCCTGGAATTAAACGCAGCACCTGCTAAATGGCAATTAAACACTTTGGGACTCACAAGTGCAGAATAAGCTCGAGAAAACGAAGAATTCACTATTACTATTAAGGTTAACGTCACATCTCAGAATCAAATATGGTTGCCAGGTCCACTCATTATAAATGATTTTCAGTCTGTTTGCTTGCTTCTCTTGGTTGAACTGGCTCCAGGTTGACCCTGAAATTAAATGCAGCATCTGTGAAATAGCTAATATAGTATATGTTTGAGGAAATAAAGATTTTTATGATTTAATATTAGTTTGTTGTTCAGGTGATATCTTTCTGTGAGATCATTGGCTGGTTGCAAAGTAGAAATCCGATTCAAATCGGATTAATTAGTGCTTACAAATGCACTTAGTAAATTTCACACATTTTATTCATTTTCTTGCGCATTTGTTGACATACTAACACTGCTTTTGGACTTTTCTCCTGTTGACGTATCCGGTCACTATCACATTATTATTTCATATTTTTGAAGCCACTTAATTTGCTCTTGGGAATGTGGATGTTTATTAAGAAATGAAATGATGTTGATCAGAAATATCTTAAGTTCATGCTGTCTGCAATGAAATAACAACATAATTGTAGTGTAATTGTATTTTTTCTATGAGTATCAGAGTGTTTTGTGGGGTTGTAATATTTGAGCCAGATGCTGTAGTTTGCCTGCATCACTCCCCTGTAGTTATTGCCTCTGGACAAAGACAGCAACCAGCAGACCTGCTGTGGATATTTTGGCAGGAGTCATATATTGCCAAGTAGACCCTGTTTGGGATATAATGGCTGCTGCTTCAGAGTTCCATCCTATTTAACCAGATGATAATGAGCCACAGAGGCAGGCTGTTCAGCGATGGGTGGGATCTGTAGCAGCTCCGTAAAGGGAGAGAAAGCACTATAGAAATGGTTGGTTAGGTTAATCGCCATTTCCAAATTGTTTTTGGTTTGTCCAAATTGTTCCAAAAAGCCTTGTGCTGGTATTATAGCGTGTAAGAAAGGAATGTTTGTAAATCTTCACCTTCTGTTCTCCTATCTCTCAATTAGTAAGCTAGATTTCTAAAGTAGATGTTCTAGACGTGCTTTGTGTCTGTCTGTGTGCATGACCTGCTCCGTAAACTTTGCTTTTGCCGAAATCTGGGCTAGGCGACGTATTGCTCATTAGCCTGTCTGGCTGTTTACGCAGAGCTTAACAAGCTATTTGTTTGCGAGGTTTGGCAGGTGGGTCCCTGGGTTCACGAGTTGCCACTGCACGATTGGTTTGTGCGACTGTGCGACTGTAATTACTAATTTCGAGAAAGTGTGGTGAAAGACAGAGGCAGTGATGGGGAGACTCGGGTTGATGGAAGAAAGGAGAGTTGGGGAGAGCGAGAGCCATTCAGATGACGGCCCTCTAACCTCATCCTTTCAGCTTCAATTCGTCGCAGGTAATTCCTTTCAAAACCGACAATCCAGTTCAGGTGATTGAATTCCACTCTCTCCTTAAAACAACAGCCTCTTTAAGCGATGGGGTGTTTGGTTGGTGAGCCGCAACTGAGCGGAGCAAGCATCAGGTGTGATATTTGGTTTGCTTAACATCACTCCATTCAGGTGCGTTCCCTCTAGCCTAAATATGCTTTACTTTATGGCTTTGTCAGAGTAAATGCGAATGGATTTTCACCTACTCTCTTTATTTTATTCTGATTACTGCAGAAAATCCGATCAAGGAGTTTACAAGCATTTGAGTAATCAGAAATGGGAAACCTACATGACCCTGGCAATAATTGGATTTCTAATTTGCATCCAGCCACTAATCTTACAGAAGTATGTGAAGTAAACGTTTGCATGAAGTAAAGCAACTTTTTAATGTTAAATAATCAACTTCTTGAATATGTATTGCATTTAACAGCCTCCTCAAGGTGTTTGATAGCCGTAAGTAGGTGCTGCATTTAATTCCAGGATTGCCAGATCCCACAGGAGAATCCCCAACCCATAAGGGGTGAAACTTTCTGAGAATAAGCGGACCGGACAACCATGTGTTTTTGCCACTAGCCCCTGCTAAATCCAACTGTAATTGGGAAACTGGTATACATGCTATTAGTACTATGATTACTGGGGTAAAATCTAGTTTTCTTTATTGGATTTCTTTATCTATTTTTATATCACCATATGCTTCATAGATGATCACTTGAATAATCAGATATCTGCAGAAATCCTTATTAAGTACATTTTAACAAACACAGTACTTATTGAGTGTCCTTGTTGACTATTTCCTATGTAGGATGTATTCTATGTAGAGCTTTGTGACTGAGAATGAAGCCCTAAGACTTGATGAGATACTGATTGTGTCACGGTTTGTACTTTGCACGAGCTCAGTGTATAGTGTAATGCAAAACTTTGCAAACTATAGCAAAGTTTTACAGGTCTGGATTCTATTGCTGTTGAACAAAGCTGCAATCTTTTCTTAAGGCTTCTATTTGGAGGAACATCAGAACAAGTGCAAATCTTTGACACGGTGTGATAAGAAGACACAGTAGCCAATAGAGGACTAACATGAAGGAAAATGTAAGCCCTCCTATATGAGATCTGGTAACTGGAGCTGGACATAATTGAAGAAGTGAAGCTTATAAGAGGCCGTGCTTCAGGGCGGGAAAAACAAAAAGCTCACTGTCCTTTTACTTTGAAAAACATACCCACCCACCCACACGCTATTTAAAGGCATTCGGGCATGATGTATTCAAAGCTATTTGGCCAGTCAGCTTTTGGATGTACTCATATTTTGGCCAATTGCTTTGTACCATGCCAGAGCATGATTGTTTCCCATTCCCCTGCATATGTACCACTGTGTTACATCCCCTTTACTTTTAACACGCAATAAGCATTTGGGAACTGAGGAAAATAATTGTTGAGGCTAAGTATATGGAAGTAATTACCATTTTTGCTTGATGTACAATTTCAGTTGCTCAAAAGTCCAGGGTCTCCTTTGTTGTATTTTGCGCTTCATAATGTGCCATACAATTTCAAGAGACAGGTCTGGACTGCAGGAAGGCCTGTCTAGTACCAGCACTCTTTTACTACGAAGCGTGCAGAATCTGGTTTGGCATTGTCTTGCTAAGATAAAAAGGGACGTCCCTGAAAAAGATGTTGCTTGAATGGCAGCATATGTTGCTTCAAAACCTGTATGTACATTTCAGCATTAATGGTGGCTTACCCATGTCATGGGCACTAACACACCCCCATACCATTAGAGGTGCTGGCTTTTGAACTTAGCACTGATAATCCAGACAGTCCTTCAAAAATTTTTTTTATTTTGGCCCGAAGTGCACGACATCCACGACATCCATGATTTCCAAAAACAATTTGAAATGCACACTCGTCAGAGCACAGGACACTTCCGCTTTGCATCAGTCCATCTCAGATGAGTTAGAGCCCAGAGAAGCCGGCAGCATTTTCTGGGCGTTGTTAATATATGGCTGTCCCTTTTCATAGTAGTTTGTGAGGTTGATAACCCCAGTTCCTTCCCCTTAAAATGCACCATAGTATTACAATATAATTATTTATTATAAAATATTTAACTGAGCTGAGATTTTTTAAAATGTGTGGGATTTGCTGCAAGTTAAGGCTACCATATCGTTAAAACACACTATATTCTTTTTCTTTTTTTTAAATTGACCAAAAAAAACATAATATTGTTTTTTTTTTTCTAAATTGCCAAAGTAAAATATGTAAGCAACTTATATTTAAAAGTAATGTAAATAATCAAATGTAATTAATATTTTTTTTTATGTATTCTTCTCACAAAAATTAGGGATAGGATAGTTCAAAATGAAATATCCCATAATAAAATATCTCCTAATCTTTGTGAGCATTATAATAACATATACAATATAAAATCGTAGTACTTATACCCATATATGGGTGTAAAAAATGAATAGTTTACTGTTGCTGAAGTTTAGCCCTAAAGGCTACCAGGACCGGATGGGAGGCAGGGACTCATGAGAAGCAGTCTAATTGGTGTCCAGAGTAAAATTTCGGCGAGGGTTTGATCCTCCAGTGTGGTCAGTAGGTCAAAGGCTACAAGAGAACATTAGCATGGAATATAGGAGAAGCAAATTGCTTCCATTCCATGACTTTCATGATGCCTCCAGAAAAAGCAAAGCTTTTCCTCCATTGAATCCCACTATTTTTTTTCTGGCTCCACACATTAGTATGTTTGTAAAGACAGATTCACATATGACGTCTTCAATTGGTTGTGTTAAAGCGTACAATATCCACATTTGATACTCACAGGACCTAAATAGTCTCGCCCAAAGGCTGAGGAGGGATTTTCCCCAAATACTCTTTTGTCTGAACGATGGTGTTAATCTACCAATTACTTAATTACCTGTTATAGACCTGTAATCATTCCTTAGTGACCAGCTGTTCTAATAAGCAGACACAGAAGTGGGAGTCAGTGGAGTAAGAGCTCGTTGTCTCAAATGACAAACCATGGGATTAGCATGCGCTGGTGTGGACTCTTGGAATGTTTTTATTCATTACCACAGAGTGGAGTGATGCAGGGTCTAATCCTACTCCTCCAGGGCGTGCAAGCTCACTGGGAAGCAGCTGGAGTCCTGCTTTCTCCCTGTGGAAGAGCAGGCTTTTGTGTCCTCATGAGCTTAGCTTCATCCTTTATCACTCAAGTGTGGATCCAGCTGGCCTGCAGCGTACTTACCGTATTCACGAGCACTCGGCTTGCATTCTGTAATAACTTCATTTTACTTTGAATGTTCTAATCTGGAAAGAGAAAAGAGACAGGAACATTTGAGACCTCGTCAAGCTGCTACAAACTCCTACTTCCCTGTATTGGCATGTGACCATGTGCTGTTTTCAACTTGCAAACTGTGGATCAGTTCACATATTTTTGTAAGACTTTTATAAGACGTTTTATGTGAGTTATGATCATGCTCAACTGGACCATCAAATTATGGTTCTGAGGTTATGGCTGAGCGCCCAACCACAGTCAGTGTGAAGTAGGAATCCAGTGGCGTGATCATCTTTCTTAGGTCCTGCAACCTAAATCGCATAATGTAGCAAACCTAGAGCCCGATTATTCAAATATCATCTGATGTTTGTCTGGTGCAGTGTCTCCTCACATCAAAACACAGACTGGATTACCATTTACTGATAGATGAGAGGTTGATAAGAAAAGAAATCAACTTGTGACCTATTCAGAGCTGCATTTGATCTCTGAGTAAGTGGTGCTGAAGTGTCATTTAGATGGACCGATCCTTTTAAGAAGCTGTTTCTGTATGTCAGAGAGATCACATCTGAATAGAAGGGGGCGCCCTCTTGGCTAGTGCTCCTTACACTTTGTGAATAAGTCACATGCTATTTCATCATACTAACTCAGCTTCATTACTGGAAAAAATAACCACCTTCTAGACATCACCATTACAACCCCAAATTAGAAAAAGATGGGACAGTATGAAAAAATGCAGCTTAACAATTAAGATGTGTGTTGCAGGTTGACTTTTATTTCATTGCAGACAGTATACATTTAAGATCTTTAATGTTTTGTATGTCATTATTGCAATCAGGTTTTGGTACAAAAGTGATATCCAGGAAAAGCTAAGTGTTTGAGAAGCAAAAGTGGGTGGAGGATCCCGGTTTTTATGAAATGTGTGAGAAAATTACTGAAATGTTTAAAAAACAAATGAAAGACTCTCTTTCATGCTCTAGAGTGTATATTATTATACAATTCAAAGAATCAAGAGGAAATTTGGTGTGTAAACCAAACAAAAACCGTCATTCATCAATAGCTGATGTAACCACATGGGCAAGGGATTACTTTAGCAAAACCTTTGGTAAAAAGAGAAAAATATACTCACGAATGCCACTTACTGTTCCAAAAAGAATGATAAACATGTCCAGAAATTATGTTGACTTATCTTATGAGATGGACCATCACTGGGAATGTATATTGTGGTCAGACGAATCAGTATTCGATCCTTTTTGACAGCAATGGACATTCTGGACAAAAGACAAAAAGGACTGCTTTTTGGCAACAAGTTTTAAAAGCTTTGGTTTGTTATGCTGTGGCAGCATTACTGCAGAAAAGTACATTGAGAATTTAGAGAAACAAATGCTTCCTTCAAGACACCTTTTCGAGGCCGCCCAAGTATGTTTCAACAAGACGGTGCAAAACTGCATGCTGCACACATTACAAAGGCATGGCTGTGGCTACTGGACTGGCCTGCCTGCAGTCCTGAGCAATGTCTGGAGGGTTTTGAAACTAAATATGCAACAACAACAAGCCCGTTCTGTTGCACAATGTGTATTTGCAGAAAGAATGGAGCAAAAAGAACACCTAAAACAGTTAATCTTTTGATTTCATCAGCGCTAAAACATCCCTACAAGTGTTGTTGAGCGAGAATAGCAACATTGCAAAGCAGTAAATTCTTTACCGTCCCAACTCGTTTAGGAATGTGTTCCTGGCTTGAAATGCAGCACTGGATCTTTATTGATAAACAAAATAAAGTTGACCAGATAAAACATGACATGTTTTGGGTTCATACGGTCTGCTAGGAATTAAAAGTCCAATAAATGTAAGAAACACTTTTATTCACAATTTCCATTCTTTCCCAACTTCCTGATTTGGCGTTTTGCTTTATTATCATTTAATATTACACGAGACAGAGCATCACCAGACCTTTCTATAACTATGGTCTTGCCTTGAATGTGTGTGAAGTGAAAATGTGTATTTAAGCAGCAGCGAGTAGATATTTTAGCCAATCACTGATTTGATACCTCTGCTGACTTTTTGTACTCTAGCTTGTGCCACTGATTAGGAATGAAGCTTGCAAATTGATGTGTAACCCTAAATACGCTTTGGAAAATGAGATCAGGGTTTCATGGCCCACTTTGCATTAGAGCTGTCAGCCTTGTGACAATTTCATTTCATCGTGATTAACTTGCTTCAACTAACCCTATTCAGGGCTTAGGGCATGAAAGGATTCAATTACCAACCGATAAAAGAAAAATTATTTTCAAACTAACTACGGAGCCCTCCGTCCACATGCAGCGCACGTATGATTGGGAGTTGCGCAATATGCAAACGCGGTTTTTCAAACTTATTTTTATTTCAGTCTTCTCCAAATAAACAAAGAAATCGATATCTCATTGCATGAACCATTGCGTGGCATTTGTTGGCTGAGCCTTTAGAGCTGAACGTTACACTAATGTGAGCAGACCGTGCTTCTCAAAAAGACACTAAAGCCAAAGGAAACTGCATCGCAGACACACACATGGATGGTCTTTCTTGGCTATTTGTGCGGCAGCTAAGCGAAATGTCCATCCACACTTGCTTGTTTAGTGTCAGGTTAAGCCTCTCATAGGACCTGCCAGACATCCATTATAGACGTTATGCTTTTCCGCTAAAGTGCTCACAAGCCCCTCTTATTGCTCTACAATAGCACAGGTTCATTACCGGGTACATTTGCCTGGCTAAATGAGATTGGAAATGAGATGTACGTACATATTGAGGCCGACTGGAGTTCAGCGTTATACCTCACTTTGGAACTTAATTATGAGAGATCACCAGTTGCTCGCTTTCAAAATGATCCACTAGGCTTAAAAGCATAGCCTGTACACTCCAATCCCATGAGGTTATTACATCTTTCCTTAGCATTTCCAACGTAAAAGGCGTATGTCTTTTGTTTCCTTTTTAAGCTGGCCGTTTCAGTGTAGGTTAGTTTTGTCGTTTTCATGATGAATGGTAAAACTTTTAGGCGTTTTCCATTTTGTGCTGTTGTGGATACCAAGCGTTGGCTGACTGCCACATTAGCTTTACGTCTCATTTTCCCGTTGTGGAGAATGGATGTTTTGAGCTTGAGAGACACTTTAACAATTTTTGTGTAGGAGGCTAGAAAGCCCAGCACAAACGCTGCTAATATGAGAGCACAGCTTCTTCTATCTGTCCATTCCCTCTTAAAAGAAAAATGAACTAAAAACTTAAAATTGCTTTAAACATAATTGTATTTGAAAACTTGTAATAACTTTGCAGTTTGTTTTACGCTGTGTTTTCTTCTACCGGTTGAAATTTAACTGTGTATACTGTGGAACTGTGTATTTAAAAGTAACCCTAAAAACTATTTCAGTAATCTGAACCATGCTGTATTTGTGAAAACAAGGGAGCTGAATAAATCTGATGGTCCTGGGTTCAAATCCCACCTCTGCCAAGCTGCCACAGTTGGGTCCTTAAGCAAGACCTTTAACCCACCATTGCGTGAATTGTAAAACTGTATTCATTGTAAGTCGCTCTGGATAAGGGCGTCTGCTAAATGCTGTAAATGTAAATGTAATCCAAAAGCAGAAAATAAATACATAGACAAAGTAAAAGTAGTACCAATACAGCTGCTGCCAGATTTACGAGGAGCATTTTTGCTTGTTTGGGGAAAGATCAAAACTCAAAATTCAGAATTCACCGTTTCTGCTGAATATGTATTTATAGATTCCCATTGTCCAAAAAATCATAAACATCATTAATATGGAGTTAAACAAAGACTGTCCGTATATGAATATAATATTACCTATCACTTCACATATCCACAGATAGGACTGTTCAGACGTTATCTGACCTAGGTCAGTTGGTGTCTCTAAAGTGACCCAGTGTGAGTTCCAACACTGTTTTCCGTGCCAGTCCCGAGCCCAGATCAAATGGGAGTACTTTGGCAGTGAAGTCATGAGCCAGGTCTTTTCTGTGGATCAGATTATAATTTGAAAGAAAAATAAAAAATAAAAATAATAAATATAAATATATAATAAATAAATAAAAAGAATTGCATAAATATATGAACTGTTATCCATGACAATTTATTTATTTTAAAAACTTATCCAATCTTATGTAAGGTGAGTTACAAGTGATAAGTGTGTGAACCTCTACGATTAGTATTTAAATTGTATTTAAAAAGACTGGAAAAGGTTACACAACCATCTCTGAAAAGTTTGACCTCCACCAATTCTTAGTCAGACAGATTGTGTGCAAATTGAAGATTTCTAGAATTCTAGACCATTGTTTCCATCCCCAAGAGTGGTCGACCAACAGAAATCACTCCAAGGCATGTAATGGAGGAAAACGGTAACTTTTTAACAACTTAAGTGCCTCTCACATTGCTAATATTCATGAGTACCTGAGAAACACTACTTTCCAGCATAAGAACATTATTCATTTATTCATTATCTTCCACTTAATCCACACAGTGTCACGGGCCAGCCGGTGCCCACCTGGTAACTCTGGGCGTAAGGAAAGAAACAACCCTTGAAATCCATTGTAGGGCACACACACACACACAGTCATGCACACAGTTACTCACAGGCCACTTTAGAGACACCAATTAACCTAACTTGCATGTCTTTGGACTGTGGAAGGAAACCAGAGTACCCAGAATAAACCCACACAGATACAGGGAGGACTTTCTTGCTGTAAGCCAGTGGTGCTACTCACCGCCGTGCTGCCCCATAAGAACATTATCTCATCTATAAAACACAGTGCCATCATTCATGGAAGCATGAATTCCAAATTATACCAGAAAATATCAGGGCATCTGCCCATGAACTGAATCTCAAGAGAATGTTGGTCATGCAGCAAGACCTCAGCACGTAGCAGGCAAGTCAGTCTACCCAAAAAAAGCAATAAAAAGAAAAGATTAAAGAAGACTTTCACTTACTGCTGTAGCTATGTGCTAGTAGAAGGACAATGAGTTCTTTTTTCACTACGCAACATGAAAGTGTCAGTCATTGGTTCTGACATTTGGCAAAAGAGCACTCTGCATACAAAATACTTTACTGACCTTATGAAAAGGTGCCTCTGCCAAACCTCTTCTCCAGCCTGGAAATATTGAATTTCAAGCATTCAAATGAAATGTTTTGGACCAAAATGAAGTTTTCCAGCAATCCTACAAATATCTGATGATTACCAGGTTTGCACAGTGATAAAACCTCTTCCTGGTTTCATTTGTGCTGATAAAGTGCAACAAATATATTCTATCCCCCTAGTCAAAGAATAAAAATAAATATTTTAAAAAGTGTGTGTGTGTGTGTGTGTATCTGTATGTTTATATACACACACACACACACAAACACACACACACACACACACACACACACACACA
>JAVSBV010030509.1:0-11680 GCA_033117975.1 Parotocinclus spilosoma | reverse complement strand
GCGCCGCCTGGTGGGCCAATCTAAGCACTGAGGAGTACAAGTAAATAGAAAATCAGTGTCCGGCCAATGGAGCGAGCAGAACAGTCTCTATTTTTTAAGGACTTCACGGCGAGTTCTAGACTGTTGGGTCATGAAAGAGTGCTTGCAGCACATTGCAGTTTTTGAAGCACTTATAATGGTGGTGTTACCAAGTCAGCCTCGGTTTTGCCCGTGTTTTGGCGCGGAGGGGAGGAGGAGGTGAAAACTAGCGTTACCCGTCGCCATCTTTTGGAAGTGACTGAGAGTGGGGACTTGGCTTTTGAGCTGCTAACAGTCCATGGGTAGTTTTAAAAGCGTTTAAGGTTCGCAGCTTCGCACATGAGTCATCAAATACAACAGAACAAACGCTAACGTTTCATGACAGTCGGTATAAAACGAGTCAACAAGGTCAAATAGAGGCATCCCGACCTGAGCTCAATCTGTGCTGCAACTCTGCACTCTTCCAGCACTACAACGGCGTTAAGAGGCTAACCAGCTAACCAAACGCGCTAGCACTCCAGCTAAAGTTTACCCCCGGGAGTCCTTTTGCTTTCAAAACTGGCCTTTTGGACAGGTAGGTTATTACGACATACTGTGTGATTGTTTCTGTGGACGCTTGTGAATGAGCAAAATTGAATCGTTTTGTAGGACACACTGAAACGTTACTAGCATGACACCTATCCTGCTTCTTGTATACTATACTAGCTTACTAATTAGGATGTCACAACACCGCGAATAGTGTTCATGTGATGCATCGTTTAATACGACAATATGCAGTTTAATTGCAGCCTAAGAATAGATAGATTCAACTTTATTGTCGTTGCTAAGTACAAGTACAACGAAATGCAGTGATAATAGTAGCATAATGTGGAAAATCTAAACAGATCAATGGATTTGTATACATATGCACACGTATCCACTGACTGCTGTCACTTTATTAGGTACACATCCTTGTTTCTACAGTCGTCCATATGGATGCGCTTTGTATTTCTAGAGTTTCAGACTATAATCCATATGTTTCTCTATATACACCGCTCACAAAATTATTATAAAAAATATTTTATTTTGAGATATCCACTAATTTCTGTGTGCAGTATACTTTGGCAATCAGCATTCTGTTCTGTAATTGTCAATGATCCCCACAGATCAGGTACAATTTGGGTGTTGAATCATTCTCAGCACTGCAGTGGTACTGATGTGGTGGTGGTGGTGTGTTACATTTACATTTATGGCATTTAGCACACACCCTTACCCAGAGCGGCTTAGAACTCATACAGTCTTACAATTCAAACAATTGTGGGTTAAGGGCCTTGCTTAAGGACCCAACTGTGGCAGGGGTGGGATTTGAACCCTGGGCCCTTTGGTAAAGGAGACCAGTAACCGCTAGGCTACCACAGTCCCAGTGTTAGTGCGTGTTGATCTGGTATGAGTGGATCAGGGACAGTAGTGCAGTTGCTGGACAGAAAATAGTCCTCTAGGCAGCATCATGTGAACACTGATGAAGCATTGGAGGGTAATTAAAAAACTGTGCAACAACAGATGAGCTGCTGTCTCTGACTTTATACCTGCAAGGTGGAGCAGTATGGAATATGTCTCTAATAATGTGAACACAGTGAGTGATCACAGTAACCAGGCATGGGGCATACACAAAGTCAACACATGCCGTTGTTGGCCAGAGACCCGAGTGCAGTACTGTGGAAGTCTGAGGAAAGAACACTAACCATATATTGCGAATGACTTCTAGTCATTAGTAAATAATTATATATTTATAATTATATATATATTTCCCATATAGTTGGATATAAAGGCATAATTTGTCCTGAAGGTTCGACCAGTAATTTTTGACCATTCCTAGGTGTGATGTGGGTTTATCTATTAGTTGATTAGGGACTAAGTAATCTAACTCTTTGAATTTGTTCTGCTGAAGACTGGTAACAATAAGAATATACAGTGAGGGCAAAATTCTGAGACCCCTGTGAAAATGTATCTATGTGACATGTTTCCTTAATTTAGTACTATTTTTTTTAAAGTGTAAATTCATATTGAAGTGAAACAAATGACATACATTTCATTAATTTGTATTTGCTATATTTTTCCTTTTGCTTTTGTGACATTGTGGAATGGACTGTACTGAGGTTTGTGCAAAATATGATGATCCATATTGTCCAGGCATTGTGTGATGCTACTGAGTGCTTGGCTTTTCCTGTTTTCAAAAGTTCCATAAATGCTGGAACAAGTGTGGATTACATCATGTGACTGTGGAGAAATGTCCTTAAAATGTTGACACACCTTGATCTTCTTTGACCTTCAAATACACTGCTCACAAACATAAGGGGATATTTCATTAAGAGAGATTTAATTTTGAAGTTTGAATTTTTGAGAGTAGTATAGTTGTTACAAAGCTTTGGGATGTGTTTTCCTGCTGCAGTACGAGTCCTTCTCACAAACATCCAGACAAACATTTTCACCAGTGGCCTCAGTAGGCCTGTCACAATCATGAAACTTTAGCTGACGATTAGTTTTTATAGAAATAATTGTCTGTTCAGTAAATACTACGAAAACTTCTACAATCCTAACTTAACAGCCATCTTGCTTACTGGCAATGTAAGGTTATAATCTAATACTGATTACTGTCAGAATGAAGCACTGCATTTTTGTGCACCCAAAAACACACAGATGCCTACAGATATACAACAATAAAAACGCAAATCAGGACAAAACTATCAGTGAAAAGTTCAAATGCTTTACTAGCATACATGCCACAAAATCTAGAAGTGACTACATAGCATTACACCAACATTACTCAGTGCTGCCCTCTAACATAACCATGTTAAAAGTTTAAACCCCATTACATCTAAATGAATGCATTTACTAGTGTCCTTTATTCAAACTTAGTTGCCTTAACCCAGTATACCCAATTCACATTCTGCTGGTTGCACTTAACTCTGGAACTTTACTGTAGTAATACATAATTGCAATACTGTCAATAAATGGAGCTTAACTTCAATCATTTTAATTAGACGGTTCTGTAATAATTGTGACAGCACTAGGTCTCAGTCTTTTGCCCCTCCTCTATATTTTAGATGTAGAATTATTTGCACTCTTGATAAAGATGGGTTTAAGAAGTTATGAAAATGTTTTATGGTTAATTATTTTATATATTACTTTTTCACAGGCTGAAAATATAAGAGAAATACCACCTTATATATAGATGAAGTATTTTACAAAATATACTAAATTTTTTAACCCCCCATTGCCAGAATATCAGCACTATAGCCTCTCTAATGGTAGTGGAGTTTGGATATGTTTTTGTACAGTTGTGTAAGTATCACAATAACATTAAAAAAAATGTTTTGTAATGAAGCAAATGTGTTTTGTAAGGGTTTATTTGACCTCTTTTTTTATCAACTTACTACTTACCAGTTATTCCTACTTTGTTTTAAGACTATTTTAAACTTAGAACTCATACTTATTTTAGACTTAAAACTCTCATAACATTGCCTATAGGCTGCAGCTGTTATTACAGATGTTATTACTAATTAATATTGACTGCAGTAAAGATGTAGATTAGGCTGTGGTGCACATTGGTTTCACTCATTCAGTTGTAAAATGACAGCTGTGTGAAACAAGTGTGACGTGCATGCTGTCGGAAAAATCGTTTCTTCTGTGTGATTAAAGCTTGGTTTATTCTTCATAGCCACTTTTCGAATTCACCTGAGTCTTCAGAATTCAGTGCATTTAATTTGCTGGAGTGCAGCTAAACAAACACACTGGTTTGGTCACATTCCAACAGCTATAAATGCTCACAAAGATTAGGGCAAAATAAGGACCCAAGCTGCTCCACCCTGGGATTGAACCCAGGACCTTCTTGTTGTGAGGCAAGCGGTTGCTACCCACCGAGCCGCCGTGCTGCCCTAGTAATGTTTAAATAATTGTAAAACAAATTCATTTCCTAGTGGGAATGCAGTGACTTTTAGACTGCTACATTTTGGATAAAATTAGATGCAGTCTTAGATGAACTGTACCGTTCTTTTTGAAATAAAAGCATGTGAAATCTGTTTTCATTTCAAAATGGGATCTCGAAGACCATAACTTAAATACCACAAATAGACAACGCCTAAGCCTGCAAAGATTCATGCATACTTAAGAATTGTATTGCTGCTGCCAAGACATGTTTAAGAGCAGCAAGCTAGCAGTATCTACAGAAGTCCAATTGTATGGTTTGTGAGGCAAATGTTATCACTGAATGTGTGAAATTGTATATAGTATTATTCAGGAGTAAGGATTTTCTTTTATTATGTGATGTCAACATACCATCAGACACCAACCAGCACAGAGTTTTAGTTCATTGTTACTTCTTGGGGAATTAATTGTACAAGCAACCGAAGTTAGATCAGGAACCACAGAGGGCATGTGTAAGTATAAGTGTGAGCATTTGAGTTATTCTATTAATAAGGACACAAAACGCCTTGTATATTGCTTATGTATACAATATGTGTGTGTTGATTGTTGTGTGAGAGATATTAAATAATAAAAAATGCATTCTTAATAGGGGCTAGGTGAGAAGATTGACTGAAAAATCTTTGTGGGAGTTCGGTCATGCTGGACAAAAGATCCAGAGCACGTATAATGAAATATTTCACTTCTATAGGGTTTACTTCACCCCACAAACTTACACAATATATAAAGCAATTCGTATGCATGAAACAGTTGCCGAACGTATATAGTTGCTATCTGTTATAAATTATAAAATAATTGAAACAAAGAGATATGCCTTTTTTGGCTAAAAACATAGGCATATCTGTGTTTTCGCCCCAGTAAGACATACCTTAAATCCAGTTTTAAGTTTTAAGCATTTCTCTGAACCCATCTCTAAACTGGGTGGTTAATATGTCTGTAATGTGGTTCCACTGCTTGCTTTTCCTGTCATATTCAGTGCCTCGCAGGAATGCCTGCAAATGATATCTGAGCCTTTGGCTTCACTGTTTCACTGACACTGTTGGATAATGGCATCAAATCCGATGATTGTAATTTCATACACCCTCTGTGTTATGCCTCAAACTGAAAATATAGTAGTTTCACTTTACATTTGTTCTGGGAAATTTACTTCACTATTATATTAAATAGCTGTTTACTTTTATACCTCTCAAGGATGATCTTATTTAGACACAAATATGTGTATAATACTTGCTCTGTCATGGCTTGCAGTCAGCAGTCGTGCTTGAAATACCTAATTAATTAACAGAAACAGAAGGCTCAATAGCTTCACACTGCTGCTAGTGATATACAAGGATTAATATAATATGCAGCAGTTTCAAAATTTGACAGGTTATGTTGTTAGCAAATGTTGTAACACTCTTACTCAAGGCTCCACTGTGCACATCTCATCAAAAACATGCTTCAGGAGGCAGGAATCGAACGCATGTACTGGTCTTCACGTTCTCCAGACCTAAGTCCCATTGAACATGCTTGATATGTACTGGGAAGAAATCTGGCAAACCGTCCAATGCCTCCCAAAACACTTCTTGATCTGAAAGTCGTACTGTAGAAAGAGTGGCAGGAGATTCCACGTGAACGCTAAATAATCTGATCCTGTCTATGCCCCATGGCTGTCGGTGTGTTTTGGCAGTCTTTGGTGCCTACACACCTTACTGAACAGGCAATGTGCGGCACTCTTGTCCAGTTTGAAATGCTTCTGTTCACCACCATGAATATGCTGGTGATGATCTTATATAATTAAAAACATTTTTTATCACCTCATATTCATTTTGACATATCCCCTAATGTTTTGTGAGCAGTGCATTTTTGAACACATCCACATACACTGCTTTAACAAGCAAGAACTCTGATTGCAGTGTTCGTATGCCATGGAGAGTTCTTCTAAAACTAAACATTAAGCAAACCTGGGGCCTCGTTAATGATTTGTGCATGTAAATCTGTGCTTCAAGACATACATACAAGTACACTGCTTACAAAAATGAGGGGATATTTCAAAATGAATATAAAGCGATGAAAAAAATAAGGATTTGATTTGATTTTATTAAACAAGATTACTAGAAAAGCAAATTAAGTCAAATAAAGTGTTCGATTAAATAAAGGTGTTGATGTAAACTCAATTATGGTGATTGGGTAACAAGTGATATATTCATGTTCATTCAATGCCACACATTGACTGTTCAGTATGGTGTATGACCCACTGACAGTGAGGGCATGGACAGGACCAGATTGTCCAGCAGTTCTTGTGGGATCATCTTTGTATTCGATTGGAACGCTATTCTGTGTGAGCAGTGTGAAATCTGATATCTCTCTATTACAATGTGCTACTATTATTAGGAGCGTTGTTGTTGCTTTTTTATTTTTCTTAAGAAAAGGTCAGATTTGTTACTAAAAATCTGTTGGCTTACAAAAAAGTTGATCCACTCTCTCAGAGTATATCATGGCATTGTCTGTTCATAGTGTATATTTGTGTGTCACAGGTCCCTATGCACATGCTGCAACTCTCAAGCAGATGAGTCACATGTGGGGGCTTGTGCTTCACAGTCGCACAGCCAGATAGTCCCCTGTGAGCGCAGCATGCCCTCCACCAGCCGGGCAGGGAGCCTGAAGGATCCTGAAATCGCAGAGCTCTTCTTTAAGGAAGACCCAGAAAAGCTCTACACTGACCTGCGTGAGATTGGACATGGCAGCTTTGGAGCTGTGTATTTTGTGAGTTGCTCATAATGCAATAATGATTTGATCAACATACTATACACGATATAACTTGCCTTACATAGACAAACGTTTGTGGACACCCAACAATTACATTCAATCAGTATGATAGAAAAACTTTTTTTTTCAGACCCGAGTTTTTCTAAGAAGGCTTATCAATAGATTTTGGAACATGACTGTGAGGTCAGCTTCTGATGTTCGACAATAAGCCCTGGCTCACTTTTGCATTTCAGTGCATTTTCAAGGTGCCTGTGCCTGTCAGTATTGTGTGAAATATTATATTACAAATATAAGACAAGTAATAAGAATATAAGAGTGCAATATTTAGGGAGTGTCCACAAAGTTTTGTCTGCATTGTAGTGCTTAATTATGATGAATTCATTACTATTAATTTATTTTTGGGTTTTGAAATGTCAGTATATTTAATGATTATGTTTGAGACTTTGTTTTAATGAAATGGTGTATATTGTGATTTTAAAATCACACGACAAATGAAACGCACACCAATGAACTATTTAGGGTTATTTGTTGAAAATTACAACCAATTGAAATCATCTGTGTCGCATGTCGTCATATTTTTTTTATTTAGTATGTTTTTAAGAGCGTAGTAAACATAAACACCCACAGCGGGTGAAGTATTAGCTGACTTAAAAAAAAACAAATAACCAACATGGGCTGGGAAAGTCTGGGTAAAAACAGTTGGTTTGAACAGGCAGGTTTTGACGGGTTTAGGTCAGTGTGTTAATGTCATACTTAAATATATTATGTACAACAAGGTTCTTGCATTATGGAGGCACCAATGGTGTGTGTTCGGGTGCCTCCAGCAAAGCAGAAACACACACACTCCGCCAGTCAGGGGTCATCAGGAGTAGTGTAGTGCTGGTCCAGGGTTCTAGGAGTATGGGCCTGGTGACCGGGGAGGGGATGGGGTGCTGTTAAGGACCCATAAAGAGCTTTTGTGTGCATGACCCTGAGCACGCAAGTCATTGTACAAAAGAGCATTTAATAAAGTTATATACAAAGAACAAAGTTAATATTTTCATCCATTTGAAACGTTGTGAAATTAACTAAAACGAGCCGTTCATATGTGGAAAGCTCCGATCTGAAGCTGTCCGGTACAAAGCAATGGCTAAAATTCCTCCTAAATGATGTGAATGACTTATTAACGGTTACTGGAAACATTATTGCTGCACAAGGAGGTCACAACAGATACTGAAAGCAGAGCTTTATTACCAATCTCAGATATGTAACATGGCAATTTTAGATCGTATCCAATTATGTTTTGACAGTAACACACAGAACTTTGGTCATTACACCACTTGGTGTACAGTGATGGCATCCAGTAGTGTTAAAGAACATTGTGTTTTTGTTTGACTGATTTGTTTAAATAATTTTGCCGCATGTTTCGCAGCATTACCCATTATGTTGTATGTATATTATTAAAGTATCTTGGGCCATAAGTGAATATTTGCCATTTGTTATAATATTGTTGATCTTCATTCAGCATGTAAAGATGGCAAGCCTTCCAATGTTTTATGTTTGTGTCTGGCTGTAGGCACGCGATGTGCGGACAGCAGAGGTGGTGGCCATTAAGAAGATGTCCTACGGTGGAAAACAGGCCAATGAGGTGAATGTGTTTGTATTTATTTATATTTATTTATTGTTTATTAACAATCCTGATGCTGAAATGAAAATTCTTGTAATCCTGTTTAATGATAGACCTGTCTTTTGTATTTGCTCAATCTTGATCACAAAGCAACGTTATTATGATATTCATCTTTGAATGATTTCCTTTGCAACACAGTTAATTTTACTCCATTATTTCCTGGTTAAATTTAAGGAAGAGGGACTGGAGCATAACCCAAAATTTATGTGAATGCAATTGCCAGTCCACATGTGGGTTCCTTATGTTTCGTAACATTTTGTACGTTCATTGATAAGCTCTGAGTAATATTCCCTGTTGGGTTATAATGCGATGGTGTACTGTATGGTCACGCTTTGCCTACACTCACAAACCTGAACAGGGAAAAACAAAGATTATTTTAACATGTTTATGAAATCAAATGATTCCGGTGCACAGCATGACCCCATGGTCTGTTTAGGTAGCAATTTGTGTGTTTCTGTGTGCCTTGTTTGTGTGTCTGAGCATGATTTTTATTTCAAAAAGTCAAACCTAAGAAGGCTGAGGCGTGTCTCAGCATTTACTTTATTCATGCTAATATTCATTCACTTTATTCTACTTATATTCTATTTTTAAATGTGTTCTGTTTTTTATTAATTTATTACAGAAATGGCAGGACATTATTAAAGAAGTGAAATTCCTCCAGCAGCTACAACACCCAAACAGCATAGAGTATAAAGGATGCTACCTACGAGAGCACACAGCATGGGTAACTGCAAACACGTTTTCTCCTTGTAAAAGTCCCATTTGGTCAAATTACGCTTTTAAATATGTTCAGACTCTTATTTTCTAGCTTGTGATGGAGTACTGTTTGGGTTCTGCTTCCGACCTCCTTGAAGGTAAGCTCATTCCTGCATTCCTTATATTACTCCTGATATTTATATGTTTGGCTTGTAATTCGTATTCTTTTCTGTCAACAGTTCACAAAAAGCCCCTTCAAGAAATGGAAATTGCAGCTATCACCCATGGTGCTTTGCAGGGGCTTGCCTACCTTCACTTTCATAACATGATTCACAGGTAAGTGTCCAAAGCAGTCAAGTTGCCTCACAGCTCCAGTGTCCTTGGTTCAAGCCCAACCTTGGAATTCACTAGTGTGGACTTTGCATGTCCTTCCTGAGTCCATGTGGATTTACTCTTTACTCTGGGTGCGCCAGTTTCCTCACAAAGTCCAAAAACATGCATTAGTTTACACACACACAAACACACAGTGGGTACAGAAAGTATTCAGACCCCTTTAAATGTATCACTCTTTGTTTCATCCATTTATCCATTTGCTAAAATCTAAAAGTACACTCAGTATCCCATCTTGACAGAAAAAAAGCATGAAGCATGAAATTTTTCCAAATGTATTAAACAAGAAAAACTGTAATATCACATGGTCATAAGTATTCAGACCGTTTGCTCAGTATTTAGTATAACATTTTGAGCTGGTACAGCCATGAGTCTTCTTGGCAATGATGCAACAAGTTTTTCACACCTTGATTTGGGGATTCTCTGCCATTCTGTCTTGCAAATCCTCTCCAGTTCTATCAGGTTGGATGATGAATGTTGGTAGACAGCCATTTTTCAGGTCTCTCCAGAGATGCTTAATTGAGTTTAGGTCAGGGCTCTGGCTGGGTCAGTCAAGAATGGTTACAGAGTTGTTCCGAAGATATTCCTTTATTTTATCTGTATGCTAAGGGTCATTGTCTTGTTGGAAGGCGAACCTGCGTCCCAGTCTGAGGTTCTGAGCACTCTGGAAGAGGTTTTTTTTCAGGGTATGTCTGTACTGCATTCATCTTTCCTTCAATTGCAACCAGTCGTCCTGTCCCTGCAGCTGAAAAACACCCCCATAGCACGATGCCACCACCACCATGTTTCACTGTTGGGATTTTATAGGGCAGGTGATGTGCAGTGCCTGGTTTTCTCCACACATTCTGCTTAGAATTAACCCCAAAAAGTTCAGTCTTCATCTCATCAGACCAGAGAATCTTATTTCTCATAGTCTGTGAGTCACTGAGGAGAGGCTTCTGCCGCTTCTGCACTCTGCCAAAAAGCCCCGACTGGTGGAGGGCTGCAGTGATCGTTGACTTTGTGGAACTTTCCCTACTGCATCTCTGGAGGTCAGCCACAGTGATCTTTAGGTTCTTCTTAATTTGAAAAATGTAAAGGGGTCTGAATACTTTCCGTACCCACTGTATATAGACTAGTATTGATGTTACCCTGTGTATAGATGTAACATTGTCTGTTGCTTTATTGACCACTGATGCTGATAGCAACATTAAATGCACAAACCAACCATCCTCTGTCTTTTCTCATAGGGATATCAAAGCTGGGAACATTTTGTTGACTGAACCTGGACAGGTCAAACTGGCAGATTTTGGTTCTGCCTCAATTGCATCGCCTGCTAATTCTTTTGTGGGGACGCCATATTGGTGAGCATGAAAGCTGAATTTTTAAAATGATAGTCAAATGTTTATTTTAGTGTTTGCAGTTTGATTCAGTATGTGTTCGAACTACTCTTTAAGGATGGCCCCAGAGGTAATTTTGGCGATGGATGAGGGGCAGTACGATGGAAAGGTGGACATCTGGTCACTTGGAATAACCTGTATAGAATTAGGTGAGGTGTCTCCATGTTCGGTTGTGTCTGCAATATGTTTAAAGTGAAAGCATCATCTTTTTTTCCCAATGTTGCTGCAGCTGAAAGGAAACCCCCTCTGTTCAACATGAATGCAATGAGTGCCTTATACCATATAGCGCAGAATGAGAGTCCAACTCTGCAATCTAGTGAATGGTGAGTGGACACTGCACATGAACTAAAAAAAGTAAAGGGTGAAGCTGAAAACGTGTACAGTCTGTACTTTTGTGTCCCATAGGACGGACTACTTCAGGAATTTTATTGACTCCTGTCTCCAGAAAATCCCCCAGGACAGACCACATTCTGAGGACCTGCTAGAGGTGACCAGAAACTGCAATTTTGTAGGAGTTTAAATATATTGTAAAGTAAAAGTCAGACTTATTCATATAGCCCTCTTTTAGAATTAATAATTATCTATAAGCAGCTGTACATGCATCTAGGCCCACATCTAGGCCAATGGAACCAAGGTTCAAAAACTGACCCACCTTCTTTGGGCAACCAACAAATCTCTTTCCTCAAAATTCTACACAAAATACACCATTATGACCATGTGAAAAAAGTTTTTTTGAGAGTCCCAAAAACCCGATGGTCACTCTGTCAGAGCTCCAGCGTTCCTCCGTGGAGAGAGGAGAACCTTGCAGAAGGACAACCATCTC
>JAVSBV010030489.1:0-11680 GCA_033117975.1 Parotocinclus spilosoma | reverse complement strand
CCATCTCCACATCATTGCATTCAGTTTTTATTCACAATTTGTTTAGTGTCCCAACTTTTTTGGAATCCGCTTTGTATGAAATAGAAATCCCAGTGTTCAAATCCCGCCTCTGCCAAGCTGCCACGGAGCAAGACACTTAACTTACAATTGCTTCGGATTGTAAGAATATATTAATTGCAAGGTGCTCTGTATGAGGGCATTTGATAAATTTAAATCTAATGGTAACCTTTTGCACAGGACTGTACATGTTCACCAATAAGGATGTTACCCTTTTAGTTCAGTAACTGCCCTTACTCTTCTGAGACAGCTTTCTTCTTTTTTGCTGGAAAGTTGCTGCAGGGATCTGAATAAATTCAGCCACAAGAGCATTAGTGAACTTAAATCTGATATTAGGCAATTAGGCCTGACTCACTAAGGCAAGGGCAGTACAAGTCATCCCAAAGGTGTCAAATGAGGTTGAATTCAGTGCTTTAGGAAGGCTCAAGTACTACGACTTACCTCTTCTATTCTCTCCATAAGGGTTACAGGAGCATTGGAAGAGACAAAGACCTTGCAACAAAGTATGTAAGACAGAATTTCTTAGAAAGTAATTGTTCATTGAAGCTGTTGTTTTCTCGTTCTGACATTCATGAAATAACAGATCTTACTCTGAACAAAAAGACCTCAGGGGGTGCTTGAGCCACTGGCCTTTTGCTCTGAAGACTGTACAAGTGCCCTCCTGGCTGGCTTATATAATAATGCCTATAATAATTGTATTTTTATATGGTTTCTTTTAGTCTCAGGAGAAAAAATGAGTGTCCGGGGTGCTGTCATGTAGCCTCCAATCTGGATCCACCCTGTGATTTCCATTCAAAAAATGACCCCAGCGCCAATCTAAATGTTGGTCATATTGCCACAAACATGGAATTATCAATGTAATAGGCCTAGGCCTACACATTTATAATGGCAAATTTCATGTTAACACATGTTAGTGTAGCTCTGTGTGGCATCTTTCAAGCTGAAATGGAATGTTGTGTTGTTTAAACTTTCAAATGCAAATGAAATTATTTGAAAACATTGTTCTTGTGAATGTGGCTTGTGAGTTGAGGTCAGCTTGGACACATACTGTAGAGATTTATTGCTTTGGGGGACCTCTCCAGTGCAGTAATGTGCTGTACTTCATCTCATTCACTCAAACACTAACGGTGTTTTTACTGGTTTTAACCATTAAATTAAATGCTATTAAAACACATCACATAGCCAACACTAGTATGATGTTACATTCACTCGTTTCACTTACTATGGCAGTGTCACACCAGTAATTTGTTTTGTCTGCAGTGGTCATTACGCTCATGTCTATTTACGCACATTTGCTCTCCTGCATGTAGTAGATCCCCATGTCCAAAGGTCCCTTTAAGTGAACTCAGAGGTTGATGGTTAAAAGCTTTATGTTCATGTTCCCAGTACACTTTGTTGTGGACAGTGTGTTGTTTTTGTTACTGGAGTGCAGATTTGCCTTGCTAAAGATGAAATATCTGTTAGAATTTATACAAACATTAAGGTTATTTAATTTGTAGACCATGGGCAGATCTATATATCTATCTCATGTATACAGTCAAATCTGGTTAATTGGACCACCGGTTAATGGGACCAGCTGCTTATTTGGAACAAATCCTATTATATACGTGTTAGGTTATTCACTTATTTGGACCAAAATTCCGCTTAATCGGACCAAAAAACATGAGAGGGAATAAGAAAAAGAAACCACAAGACGCCACTTAGCCACTGCAAAGCGGATCAGTGAGATTTGGAAGGATTTTTGGGATCCCCGGGAGAATTTATGGTTTTAGGAAAAACAACGGGAGGTGAACAAACACTGCATAACTTCTTCAAATGTTGACTGGAATTTAGTAAGAACTTTTTTACAGTATGCTGTGTATCTATACATTGTGTTGTAGATCGTTGTAGATATATATATATATATATATTGCTTTTTATTATTTTCAAATTTAGGTTAATGTTTGACATTGTTTTAATTGTACTTTTAAAATATATACTTTATATTTGATTTTAGTAAAGCACTTTAAATTGTCGTGTATGAAAGGTGCTGTACAAATAAACTTGCCATATGCAGTAGTATGGCATTTGTTGCACTTTATCGCATCCTCCCATAATACTTTTATTTCATAATAATCCCAAGATTACCAATTATACCTAATACCGTGTATCTGCTATGTAAACAGTTGTTAGTCTGTTTTGTTTAGGGAATAATGACAAAAAAGGTCGGTACATGTGAATAAATGAGATGAGTCAAACAGCACGTGTGACTGAGGATCTGTGAAATCACAGGAAGCTACAGCAGGGAATGCCTACACCACTCTAATTTATTTTATTCAATTTAGAGCTTTCTTTCTTTCTTTCTTTTTCAAACTTTTTGGAATTCCTTGATTGCTGATTTTCATATTTTTACATGCCACACAGTTCAGCACTTAGCAGCTTTGCTTTGCGCTTGGCTTGTGGCCTGCCATATCAAGTTGAGCTGTTGTTGCTCCTAGATAGTTTCCTAATATATATCCTGTCCACGTAAACCCAGCTGCAGAAATCCCATGTGCAGACTTTCTGACTGCCAATACTGAAAGTCACCAAGCTTTCCAGATCGTCTCATTCAACTTCTAAAGATTTTCCTTAGATATTATGCAGCAAATTGACCACCTGTTCACAGCAGTGGGTGTGCACTGAATATGTAATTAATAGAGGCATGGCTTTCTGAGTAGGTTTTATGTGTTTGTATGTGTAAGAAGCGAGGAGAGAGTTTTTGACAAACAAGATGATTAGCAGAGACAATGGACCATGGAGGGTAAGAGAAAAGAGAACGTGGCAGAAGGAGGGAGAGCCAGTATCAAACGAGAGCAATGGGGTGAGATGAAGCGTGTACACTGTCACAGACTTCTGTACAAAAAACTTGTGAATCAGATGTAACCATGGCAACGGCAAGCCCAAAGGCTAGTTACTGAAACCCAGTAATTATGAGGAAGTCGGTGACGGCTTTATCTCCCTCCTGTGGTAGACCTCTCTCATTCTGCTTCCTAATCCTGTGAGGAAAAGGCACGAAAAGTGTTAAAAAGTAGCAGAATAGAACAGTGAGTGGAATGAAAAAGGAGATAACTAGAGAGAGACGGAAGAAGAGAGAGAGCAATGCAAAGAGGGCAGCAGTACAAATGATCTTTCAGAAAAGTCAATCGGGAAGGAAGCAAACGTGTGCATTTGCACCTCAGGCAAAGGAATTCAATCTGCCTTGCACTGTAGGGTGAACAGGCTTCATTTGAGGACCAAGGTAATATATTCACTCTGGATGGATCACCAGGCCACACAGTAATGTGTCAGGCCAGGATTACCCAACTCTGTCTGAATGACTAGTCCAATCAGCCGTCAGATTCACGGCATGTTTACGGTACTTCATCCATTCAGTACCTAATACATCTAATCGATCAATTCACTCATTAAAACTGATCGATTATGATCACTGTCACAAAATATCCTTGAATCCATAAATGGGTAGAAACCATCTCCAGCCTCTGCATTTATAGCACTTGCTCTTACAAACAGTATACACATAAGATTAGGCTCATACACAGTGCTTAATTTCTAAAATAATAGCTAATGGAACATCGAACATGAAGTATGTTGACCGATATTGCAAATATTATGCACTTGACAAGCATACATCCACTGTGTAAGTGTCTGCTGCATCTCAGTGGGAGAGCAGAAGGAATTACACCCAGATGAAGCTGTTGCGATCGTATGACCTTTACATGTATGAATGAGCTATGTAAGTGATTAAATATTAGAGAGAAAGAATAACGTTTATTGGGGAAAACTGTACAAATAAACGTAGTCTCTAGTACACTGTTAGGCAACCTATAGTCTGGATACAAGACATATGGACATGACCATGAAAGCACACGGGTTGTGTATAGTATTTTGTAGAACATTTAGCTACAGATGCAGCTATGGTCTGTAGATCCTGCACACTTGTATGCCACCTGGCATGGCAGCTGGTCTCATAAATGCTGTTTTTGGTGATAAATATGGTAACTGGCCACCACTACTACCGGTGACCAACTGTTGTCTGCAATCCCAAACAGGTTTCTCATTTAACTGCTGACTATCAGTGACAGGACATGGTAATGAAAATGGTCTGGGCAGAGACAGGAATGAGTAGTGAAGGTGCCACTCATGTCTGAATTGTGATGGTGATGGTAACAGTGAAACTGTGGGAACTGCTAATACCTGTTCGCTCTGTGCGCGTGTCCTTACTGTACCACTACTCCCAACTTCTCCTAACAGCTAGATCAAAAAACTAGATGGCAGGAAATTCATCTAAACGAGCATCCTCCTTCTCTCTTTTCAGTGATACACCTTCTCTCAAAGTCTGCCAACTGGGCAGAATTTATTTGAATGTGTAATAGAGGCATGTCTAACTGTAGACTACCCAAAAGTAGCCTCTGAGAGCAATGGAGGAACAGCTTGTGTGCCCTCTTGTGGCAAGATCTAGTGTCTAATCAGACCACACCTGTAATCAACCTAACTGCATGCATAGTTTTGCAGCAATCTGACGTTTTTATATAATTCATATTAGTAGGAGTAGTAATAATAATAATAATAATAATAATAATATGTGGTGTGTTAGTAATATTATTTGTGTTTTTGTGACACTGCTTTTGACTATGTGGAGCTTGTGCAACACAGGCCAGTTCAGACGAAAATATCGTCAGTTTAATTTAGTTGAGTAAATCTTTGCTTCTCTTGATCAAAGCTTAATATTGTTAAACCTGTCTTGCTGAAGACCTTTGTTTGTGTATACTGTGAATTCAAGGTGTGTACAATTTATCTGAAATGGCCATTAGACACTTTTTTTTTACTATGTAACAGGTTCCACTGGTAGAACACTCTTGACCTTTTGGATTGTCATTTTGCAATTTAAGTTTAGCAAAATAACCCACTATGTATTTAGACGCTCTGCCTTCTCCTCTTCGGTATGAACCCACGTACTCATACTTAGCTGGATGGTGCATCATGAGCTGTGCTTGCATATTGATAGCATTAACCTTGGTGATAATCTGTTCAGCACACATGGCATGTAATACAGTTAACATCTAATGGTTTGTCATGTTCGTCCGGCCCAAATATGGTCAAACTGGCATGCTGACATCCTTTCCTCTTCTTTTGTGTGATTTATGCTTATATATACACGTTACAAAATACAGCTATGCCCTCTTAAACATCTTAAGGCAATGGAATGTGCTACAGAGCACTTGACCACAACTTGCAAGATACCACCATGGTTTGAAATTATTCCAATATAAGATAAAATCGTTTATCAGCCCAAGGCATGGAGTGATCCGGATTTAAAGTGTTCCTGCAAGTACTGACACAACAATGTCCCAATGCCCCACACAAGTGCTCCACCTAATACTCCACCTAATAGTAACCTTCAACATAGAATATCTATATCAATGAAAAAGCCATAATTACCTTGTATAACAATCAGTTATATTCTCCTCGCCATCCACTAGCACTCCTGATACTTGAACACACAAAACATGACTGATGATCTACTGTATTCATACTAAGACTGCGGTTGCACTGCGGTTTTGTATTGCGGTTACAGTACAAAATAACAAACATGAGTATATATAGTAAGTAATGTACTTATGATGAAAATAGCACTTAGAAGAAGTGGCCCGCCATGCTGGTCTGGGAGCATCCAATGGCTAATCACGAGTCTTAGTAAGGAGATAAACCTGATGTCAGAATAGGCAAAGGGCAACTTCCACTAAAACACAATACAATGCAGCCTGCACCTCAACATCCAGCAATACATCACTGACAGCTGCACTAGACTAGCTTAATGGAAATGCACTAATGGTGAAAATGACAAGGCATTTATCATTCTCAAATGTGAATGCCGTAAGACACACATGCGCACACGTGCACACACTCATACACACACACCACACACACGCACATACACTCATCTACAAAGCTTTCCAAACAGCCAACCTTTCCTGCATGAAAAGGTCACTAAATGTAAAGGTATTTCATTATGTAGAATGCTTCCAGAATAAAGAGCAATAATGTTTCATTGCCTTTAGACAGCACCAATTATTTGTCCCATTAGCTTGCAAATATTTAGCTATCCTTTGTATTTATCCCATCTTGCTAAAAAAAGGCTTGCATGTGTATCCTGTTGGATTAAATCTTCAGTTTTAAATACCAATCAGGGGTTTCAAAATGCTCCTGATTACAAATGATCCTAATTCAGTGGATAATATTTGTTTGAAATTATTTACTCAGTTCAGCTCTGCTAGTCATCGAAAGTGTCAAATGAAAAGACGCCCTTTACCGTTTTGGACAGTATGCACAGCATATTGTAAATAGGGCTGTAATTAAAACTTGACATGAAGCTTTAATGTGGTGACTTTGAGCTTAGATGTAAAAGTGATGTTAATCACATTAAACAGTATTTGCTGGTCACAAGTACCCATCCCATAGGAAAGGAAATCCACAAAGGAAATGCCATAACTATCTGTGTATATATCTCCTAGACAAAATTAGATCCAATAGAGGGGACAAACAGAGTTTTGCTTGCCTCTTCAGTCTTAGAAATGGAAGAAAGCTCAAGAGGCAAAGACCAGTAGTTCTAAACGGCAAGTCCTGAAATACTGGGTCTCCAAGACCGATTAACTTCTCTAAGTAAATTTCACTCTTGTTAATTTAATCTCAAATGTGCTTCTGTAAGCTTTATTTCTATAGCACTTTGTCTCAAAGCAGCTATACAAGTTTATATTCTCAATTAATATCTAAAGACAACAAGCTTAGGGTGACAGTGGAAAGAAGAAACTCCCTAAAAGTTTTACAGAAGGAAAAAGGAGACCTCCTTGGGCGATTTTGATGACGTGTAAGCATTATTACGTTATTCTTTATCTCACCACTGCCTCACAATAAGAAGGTCCAGGGTTTAATCCCAGGGTGAAGAGACCTGGGTCCTTTCTGTGTGGAGTCTGCATGTCCTCCCCGTGTCTGCGTGGGTTTACTCCGGGTACTCCGGTTTCCTACCACAGTCCAAAGACATGCGTGTTAGGTTAATTGATTACTCCAAATTGGCATTGACTTGTGTATATATATGTGACCGGTGTTAATGGTAATAGAAGGTGAATAAATATAATAAAAGAAATATTATAATTGATAATAACAGTTGTGAAAATTAACAAATGTATTATATATAATAACGCAAGATAGTTTATTATAGTTATAGTTTATTATTTATGCAATGGGGAGAACACGCAACATTCTCAGTCAGAAAAATCTTTTTTAAATTCTTGAACTGTTAATTGTATTCTTAATGGCTATATTTGTATGTAATTAATGCATGAATTAAATCATGATAATGTTTTATAATAATAAAATAATAATAGATAAATACAGGAAATCATTGAAAATAAAGTAAAACTTCATAGCCACTGAGGTAAACACAATGTTAGCATGTCTGAAATCGCACATGCAGACTGATACACAATATAATAATAATATAATATACACAATACGCCCATAATTGTGTTGTAGTTTTTCTATTCTGTTGGGTTTCATGGCTATTGGCATACTGACTGAACTGGCTTACGTTCATCGTCTTTATAAGATCACACCATCAAATGTTTTACTTAGGGTGCCTATGTCTGATAAAGTGGTAAAAAGAGTTATACAAACATCTTTATCTAGAATTTTTTAATTGGCAACCACTGAAAACATAATCAAATCCAACTTTAAATCCAGTCTGAGAAAAAAATATTATTAACAAATTATTTTATTTTATTTTATCTTATATCTTTTTTTGATTGCATTATGAAAATATTTCAATATTTCTTTCCTCAGACCACAACACATTGCAGGATGCCTCAGGCTTATCCAAGTGCTGTGTTGCATGCTTGAGATGATGTGTTGGGTTTGAGCTTTATTTTATTCAGCATCGCTTTCGGCATAAATGGCTATTCACAACTGGAACAAGGTTACATCAATACTAGTCATTTACATCCACAGCCGGCCCAATTTTAGAGCAGCCAGAGCAGCCAATTAACCCAGTGCATGACTTTTACATATAGAGCACTAAGTCTATAGCCAAACTTTCCCTTGTAAATAATACGAGCATTTTCCTTTGCATACAGGATCAGTGTGAGTTGTCACAGCACTGAATGGTTTGGTATTTTAGATCTTGTGCTCAATCTAACAGATCCCCATACTACACAGTTCTAAGTGACGTTCTAAGTAACGTTTGGCAGCCATGGCTACTAAATAAGTTTGGACAGAGCCACAAAAGTCAAAATGTTCCTCATCTTCATATAAACATTTCCTATTATAAATCACTTTACTTGACATTAGCATGTGTTTATGAAATGTTTATTTAAAATTTGTGAAAGGAAATATTTCCAAACCAAACATAATCATACCCTTGTATTATTCTGCAAGTTTATGTTCATTAATACAATGATCAGGCAAAACATTATGGCCACTTTCGTGTTTCTACAATTATTGTCTGTTATCAGTTTCACTTCCAAATAGAAGCACTTTGTGTCTTCCTAAGTGTATCTAAGTTAAGTTGCTCTCCCCAGCCCGCACACTGACTCACATCATAAAGCAATTAATTACTAATTCTTCTAACCGTTATATCCTTCATAGGATCATATCCCTTATAGCTTTTTTTCATTTTGGCTGCTTGTCGTTTATTTAAAACTCAACAAAGATACTTAAAGTAATATTTTTTTAACAGACATTATTTATAGTGAGTTTTTAATATTATATACTGTATGTGCAAATTGTATTTTGACAAACTCAGAGTACCTCAGAGCAGAAAAGGTCTTAAACACCCCCTGTGATATTTAGTTCACCCCTGAGAAAGCTTGAGCATATCTGCAGACAGTGGTATTCCCAGCAACCTGGTAAATGTGTTACATTTAAGTAGCCTATTTTGTGCACAGTCATGTATTTAGTTTCCATCCGTGAGGTTAACGGAACAGTCATTTATTGTCTATCAGAGATTCATTATTTTCCAAATATATTGAGTTGATAATATGGTCCAGGAGACTCAGTCTGCCCCACTTATATTTTTAGAGAAGCCACTGCTGCATAAAGCCACTGAGTATAAATCGTAAGCAGTACATATTGTGTTCATTTTTTTATACATAAATAAAGAACATTTCTAAAAGACAATGAGGTGGTAAATGTTCATTTGATAGCTCATACAGAAATGTCGGAAGATCCTGTTAGCTAGTTAACAGTAAGTTCATATGAGTAAGCCAGCTGTCATGGTTGATGAAGCTGAATTCTTCTACTGCTTCAGCTAAAAGTTAGAAACAGTTACATTTTTATCTTCTGCAAGAATTATGTGTTTTTCATCCTTGTGTCTCTTTAAGGATGCTTTCATCCTTCAGTGCCTCACTGTCCAAGTGACCCAAGTCCATTTTCCCTCATGTGTCTCAGATTTTATTTGTTGCAAGTGTGAATTGCAAAAGCACTATTTTCACAAGTGGTACTAATATTTAATATGTATCTGATATGTAGCAGTGTGTGTGACCCCAGATCAGAATTTAAAAAATGTTATATCAAATTGAGGACCAGTAAACCATTCTGTGCTTGCCAGTGCAGTCCTACCCCTTGGGGGCATATTATGGGGCATATTAGTTTCCTGCCATATGAGGTTTGATTGCTGAATGTTGTCTTTGAAATTCTCTATTTTTTTTATGCATTCAGTGTCTGTAAAGCTGTACACATCATGGTCCAGGTTCTAGTGTCGTTTTTGGACAGTTCTCTTAAAAGACAACAAGTTACAGAGTCTCTATATAAAGCCATTCAAATACCATTTCTACTTTTGAAATATTTGGAAATTCTCTATTGATATTCACTAGACATTAAAAACAGCTTTAGGTTTAACCAAATAACTTTTCAGACTAGTGATAAATGTTAATTATCAATGCCAATGAACTTACCAAAAATAGGATTTGCACAGTATATTGCACTGGGCCAATATTACCTGCAGAGTAAATATAAATCATGTTTGTTCTTAAGTGGTCATACAGAATTTTTGCTACTTTTTTGGAGTGTGGAGTTCAGCTGGTTCTGGTGTGATTTCACTTTATAGCCATAGCCATAACATAAAATGCATTAGGCCAGACTTTTTTATTGCTTGTTTCGCGGATCCACCGACGATCATATTTGAAGAATACAAAAAAAAGGGGGGGCGGTATTTCTTGGCTCCACCGCAGCACCAATGGTTGAAATAATAAAAAAAAAAAAAAAAAAAAAAAAAAAGTATATATATATATATATATTTTTTTTTTTTTTTGTTGTTGTTTTTTTTGTTTTTTTGTTTTTTTGTTTTACCTTTTTTTTGTTTTACTGGTGGGGAGCCAATGGTTTTCTTCTGTTCATTTATTTTTTTTCCAGATTCACTTTAATTTAATTGTACGTTAAATAAATTTTATTTTGAAATAAAAATATATTTTCCTTGTATTGATTCCACATAGTCCTTGAAAAATTAAAATAAAGATTTATTTTAATTTTTTTTCTCCCTCCTCAGTAGATTCTTAAGTAGGGACATCCAAGGATCAAGCAATTTAAAAAAGTCTGGCCTTTCTACAAATTTCAAACTACAAATTTGTCAGTTTGTAGAATAACAAAGAACAATATAGTTAAGCAAACGCGATTAACTTAATCCTTTTTAGAAATATTATTTATTGCTGATAATTTATTTATATATAGATAAATGCTATTCTGTTAAATCTAATGGATTTTGAATGACTTGGCTTTGACAAGAACATCCTTCCCAGGAAAGAACTTGAGAAACAACTTTTTTGGTATGCTAACTAAATCCCATATGCCATCACAATGTCCTGGTTCAGCTTCATGAAGATATATATCTTTGTAAATTAGAGGAGTTAATGATATAACCTTAAGATTTAATGATCGCAGATGAGTTTATGGTGTGTGGTGTTCATTTGTATTTGTCCGGACTAATGGCTAGCAGGAATCGAAAGTCATCCGGCCATTAGTATCTGGACGGCTGGAAGTAGAATTAATGAAATAATGCAGACAGTGGTTGAGCACAATATTGCTGTGTACTGTATTTATGTGGTACAATTGTCAGTCAGCAGCCGTTTTGTCTTTGCATGTGAATCAGAATTTTGAGTGAATGTTTGTTTTTGAGAAATTCATGAAGCCAGAAGCTTTTTACACGTATGAAACTGTTGAAACTGTATGAAAGCAAGGGCACAGCAAACAAAGCTTAAACCTTAAAAACCATTCTTTTACAAGAATGAAATGTGCTCTTGCCTATTCTCACGACCTTGAATGTTTTTCTTATAAAGCTACAACGGTAAAGTAAAATCCACACATTTCTCTGTGATTCTGCTGTGGTTTAGTTAAAGTTTAGTTGGAGTGTGTGTTTTTTAATAAGCTTTAATTTAGAATGCCTTAAAAAAAAGCACAAATAGCTGGTGTATATTTGCTTTTTGTTATAGTATAGTGTTGGGATTTATGGCCAGTGAATGGACAGCAAATTTACTTTATAGTGATACCCTGTGTGTGTGTGTGTGTGTGTGTGTGTGTGTGTGTGTGTGTGTGTGTGTGTGTGTGTGTGTGTGTGTGTGTG
>JAVSBV010030478.1:0-11681 GCA_033117975.1 Parotocinclus spilosoma | reverse complement strand
AGTCCTTGAGAAATTGAAAAGTGCTGAAAAATAAAGTTTTTTTTTTTTTTTTTTTCCCTCCCTTTTCAGTAGATTAAGTAGGCACAAGCAATAAAAAAAAGTCTGACCTAACGAATAATGTGAATTGAATTTTCTGCCTTAATCCCTGGAGATTAGAGTTCGTTTGTATACTTCCTTATATACTTAATATATAATAACTTAGTTGTCACTCACATCTGTTAGTGTACTGACTGGGATGTTCCGTCTGTCCTGCTCTAGGACGTCTCCGCAGCCGAGCCTCTGTACTGCAGCAGCCTGTGGGGAAGCTCTGACGACTGTCTGGACCAGCTCCTTGCGTCCTGCCTCCTCCCGGAGCTTAGCGTCGGAGACTGGCTGGTGTTCGGCAACGCCGGGGCCAAGAGCGCCTGCGTAGCGCAGGAACACGCGCCGCCCGTGCATTACGTCATCTCTACACAAGACTGGTAAGCCCACAGGTCCGGGCTTGCGTTGAGCTACAGAGGCGCTCGGAAGTGTTGAACTGGCTAATTTTGAATCCGTTTGGGTCCAACAGGTACGAGATTCAAAACTACGGCGTCACTCTGGACACCGCCATGAAGAACTTCTCCCTGGTCCCGTGTTTCCTGAAGCCCGGCCTGAGCGAAAACGCCATTTCCACCCCCGCCTAAAAGCAAAAAATAACATCAAAACCTGGCCCTGAGCAGCCCCGGTGGCGTTAAAGTGAACCTGCTGAACGTCCCTGGGTCTGCCGACGGCGTGTCCAAGTAGTGGGCAGAAGGAGAAACTCAACTCTTTTACTGTCGTAAAATATTGCCAAGATTGGGTTTGATGGATTCGGTTATGGACGTTTCGTTTAACAGAGTATTTAATTCGTTAGCCTTATACGCACACGTCGTATTTATCCCTAATTGCGCTTCTCAAGGGCTATTTGTGCTGGGGATAACTTTAGTACCTGACCAGCAGGTGGCAGCACAAGCAGGTCACCATTTTAACGGAGCGTGAACTAAAAGCTTGGAAATAAGGAGCATGGACACCCTCATACCAAATACGCTGCTCTGTGTGTAAAAAGCTGTAGCTTCTACGTTCCCGTTCATAGATTTGTAGATCCGCTCCGTACGTCACGACCTTTCAGAACCTAGAACCGTTCTGATGAGCCATGCTGTTAGGACCAGGCGTCTGTAAAGAGGTCTTCTGTTACGTTCTGACCCTGGACGTGGATTTATTTAGCTTTATGCTTTATGCACATGGTCTTGCTTATGTAACTGTTTTTAAGTGAAGCCTCCAGGCATGTGCTGGGTGTGTATCAATAATAACAGATGCACTGATTTTTTTTAATTTTTTTTTTTGGTGATGTATATTTTTTAATAACTTTGTACAGCGCCCAAAACAAGCACAGAGTATATGTAATAAAGGTTATCACATATAATAACAGTCATAAAAAGTCTGTCTTAGTCTAATAGATGCCTAGGATGTAAAAATGTATATATATAGAGAGAGATAGCTAGATAGATATACACATACACACACCTATGTATCTCATATATATATATATATATGTATGAGTGGGACTGTGGTAGCCTATTGGATAAGGAACTGGACTCGGGACCAGAAGGTCCATGGTTCAAATCCCACCTCTGCCAACCTGCCATGGTTGTGTTCTTGGGTTCTTGAGCAAGACCCTTAACCCACAATTGCTTGGACTGTAATACTATAAGTTGTAAGTCGCTCTGGATAAGGGCGTCTGGTAAGATGCTGGAACTGGAAATGTAAATATATACACACACATTCTCTCTCTCTCTCTCTCTCTCTATACACACACACACACACCTCTTTTTCTCTCTCTGTGTATGTGTGTGTGTGTGTATATATATATATATATGTACATACGTGTGTGTATATGTATATGTGTGTGTATATATATTTATATACATACGTGTGTGTGTATGTATACGTGTGTATGTATGTGTGTATATATACACAGACGCATTGTAACCCAGAAGTAGGTATTATACTACCGTTATATTCTCAATAATCTTAACAACTTCTTTTATTTTATCCCTGTTAATCCTAGCTGTTGTAAGTTCCAGAAGAGTGATGTCATCATGGACAACAGATGATTTGACACAGGCTCCAAATGCTCGAATTGCCTTGTCTTAATCCGCTCGCGTTGTGGTGGTTTTTTTTTTTTTTTGTTTGTTTGTTTTTTTTTTATTTACGGCATTTACATTTACTGCATTTTGCAGACACCCTTATCCAGAGCGACTTATGCAGAACTCATGCAGTTGTGGTTTAAGGGCCTTGATCAAGAGCCCAACTGTGGCAACTTGGCAGAGGTGGGATTTGAACCCTGGACCTTCTGGTCCAGAGTCCAGTGCCTTAACCGCTAGGCTACCACAGTCCAATTGCTGCCATCGGTATGAATACTGTCTTGAACTACCTTGGTGTGCTTAGTAGCTATCAGTGTCCTCATACTTACGGACTGTACATGACCACTTCATATTAATTTGTGTCTCGTAACTTTGAGACCAGTACAGGGTGTTTCTGGGTATACATTTGAACAGTTGTGTAGCCCGTGAGCACATGCCTGGAGGCTTTAGGACGTACGCGGAGCTTGGTAATGAACGTGTTAATACTGCTTTGTGTAAGTGTTGCTGCTACATAGGAGGTCCTGAGATGAACAAAATCAAACCAGACTGTTCAAAATGGAGAAGAATCCTGAAGGAGAATGAAACGGGGCAACGTGTTGAACGTCTTGGCCTGTTTGGTAATACACTGTCAGTAAATGAACGTGTTTATGCGTGCGCATTTCTTTGATTATTATTATCTCGTATTAATAATTATAAGATTCAGAGCCGAGGTTAACGATACTAACCAGATTTACCATATACACAATTTAACGCCATGAATTTGTACAAAGGCAGGTATTATTATTTAATTTTTTTTTTACCCCTTTAACGATGCAAGTGGCTACAGTATGTCAGCACATAACACAAATACTACTCTTAGTATTAGACTTAGAACACTAACTACTAATAGTAGTAATAATTACATTTTAATAACAGTAATACTGGTACTGAAGTCTGGAGTTATGAGGGAGGGGAGCGGATGGAGGAATCGTCCCCCAGATGTGCAACAGATGGGCGTTCCAGTGACAGGAGCGCGCTCTGCTGTGTCCACTGATTTAGGGTAGGATCATAAATCAGTATCAGCATAAAAAAATCATAAAATGGGGGAGTAAAAGTAATACGAGTCAGGTACAACTGTAATACCCCCCCCCCTCCTCCCACACACACACACACAGGCACACACATGCACGCCCCTACTGGTCCATTACTTAAAACACAGTGTTTTGATCACAGTGCTAGTAGATAAATTGTGATATTTGACAGATGAATATTATATTATGGCCTAGCGGTTAAGGTACTGTATTATGGACCAGGAGGTCCAGGGTTTAAATCCCACCTCTGCCAAGCTGACACAGTTGGATCCCTGAGCAAGGCCCTTAACCTACAATTGCTTGGAATGTAAAACTATTAATTGTAAGTCGCTCTGGATAAGGGCGTCTGCCAAATGTCGTAAACGTAAATGATTTCTGTAATGGAAAGAATCTAGGCAACCTAAGTGGAGCAAACTTAAGCTTTTATTCCAGAATTATCTAGGGGAAAAAAAGTGTTCAAACTTTGTGTTATAACATATCCAAAATACACTGCTCACAAAAATGAGAAAATATTTCTAAATAAATCTGATGAGAATCCCATAAACACTGCTGGACAATCTGATCCTGTCCATGCCCCCATCACTGTCATTGTATTTTGGCCCTTTTGGCTAACCATACACCCTACTGAACATTCAATGTGGGGGCACTCTGGTCCAGTTTAATCCTTCTGTTCACCCCATTAATATATCACTTATATGAATCACCAAAAATTGAGTTTGCATCTCATTTGCATAATCAAACAACGTTCTTTAACATTTAATTTGCCTTCCTGATTATCTTTGTTTAAAAAATTTAATTATACACTTCATTTCTGCTGCTGACGATCAAATATTCAATACTCTGTGTTAATCAGTTAATTTACCAGATACCAAACTTACACATAACATCCAGTAACAGGGGATCCATATGGACACTGGTACAAATGTTTTTCTGACATTAATACCAGTTCTCATACCTTGTTTTGTGTAATAGTGAGGAAGAATTGAGATCATTGACCTTTCTAGCATATCTGGAGCGTTTTTGGTTTATCCCACACCATCGTGTCCGCGTTGAGATCTGGATTTATTTACTCTCTGTTACTGAACTGATTTTTGTGTCCATTGACTCTGGTTTATTCAATATCTATTAAACCACGAATGAAGAATCCCTACCCTGACATTGTTTCAACTGTCTTGTTATGAGCCTCAAACCGATGCACCTCCACCATGCTTCACAGTTACAAAGGACAAGATTTTGCCTGTAGCGTCATCCACGGGCGACTAAAGGTAAAACTAACGGGGCCTAACACTTTGTGGTTAAGTTGATGTCGTTCCCAAACTCTTTCATTTTCCTATAATACAGTCGACTGTGGAATATTTAGGAGCGAGAACATTTCACGACTGGATTCGTTGCACGGGTGGCATCTTATCACAGTTCCACGCTGGAATTCCCCGAGCTCCTGGGAGTGA
This sequence comes from Parotocinclus spilosoma, assembly GCA_033117975.1. NCBI lineage: Eukaryota > Metazoa > Chordata > Actinopteri > Siluriformes > Loricariidae > Parotocinclus > Parotocinclus spilosoma. The sequence goes on along the minus strand of JAVSBV010030478.1, from coordinate 7,019 downwards.
CCCATTCTTTCACAGATGTTTGTAAAAACAGTCTAGGTGCTTAATTTTATCCACCTGTAGCCATGGAAGTGATTAGAACACCCGATTCAGATCATTTGGATGGGTGAGCAAATATTTTTGGAAATATAGTGCATCTTATACTTACAAAACTGTTGTGCATTACCAAACACTCCATAACGGAGAAACCTACGAAAGTAAACTTGCTTAAAACTTCCTAGTAGGCCTATTATGTTTGTCACATATTTCGTGAGGAATTAATATCCTTGAGTGGTTCTCAAACTTTGGAGCTAATCCATATTTTTTGTGTTCAGGGTTATATTTTGACTATCAACGTAGATGTAGGATGTCTTATAAGTCCTTATAAGCCTATATGGCGGATAAGACTGATTCCGAGTCCGGGCGTGATTCAGAATCGATTCCCTCTTCGCCTCTATGTGAAGAACCGTGTCGAATCATCAGTCGGTTCACGCCGTAGAATCGATTCACAAATTGTCTTCAGGTTTAAAGCGAGGGAATCGACTCTTAATTTGCAGAGTCGACTCTTGACTCTCAAAGCCTGGAATCAACTCAGAGGCAGTTAGAGTTAAGATGGCGGTCTGTGGATTGTAGTGGCAGCTTGTTGGGTGATGTGTCTGGATTTTGTTTAAGCTTATTCGTTATGAAATCCCAGCTTTGAAATCGGCCTTTTGGGGAAAAGACGTTTCAGATCCGTTCGTGGCTCGGTTCCGAGTGAGATGATGACCTCGATACACTTCGTGGTGCACCCGTTACCGGGGAGTGAGGATCAACTCAATGACAGGTAACATGGGCAAACTAATCAATATTGACGCCCTAAATGTGCCGATCCGACACTTTTTATCCGAGTTATGACACTTTTGTGTATCTTTTGTTATTTTACGAAGCTTATCCGATCGGCTCGTGCTTCGTTTGTACTCCAGAAGGCCTTGTTTCTGTAATCACAGCGATGGGATCTATGCTAAGCTAACCGAAATGATAGGACAATGCGGGTTGGGGGAGGGGGAGAAAAAAGACGGTTGAACCGCTTTAAATGATACTTGTAGGCATAAATACTTGGCTCAAAGGCACCCTTTTGTGTCAAACAAACCGTTTTAATGTTTATTTGCCCCGCGTGGCGTGAAAACCAGCAAGAAAATCTTCGCTAATGAGATAAGCCAGGCTAACCTTAGCTTTAGCGTGCATGCTACTAGCAGCCCGTGTTGAGCGCATAGAAATTTTGTGCGTTCATTGAACGTTTCTGGATTTTGCATAATTCAAATTTGTCTTTTTTGCTATCGTTAATTATGCTTGGTTTTGTTGGGTTATCTGTCCGCTTATTTAAACCGGGTCGGTGCCGGTTAGCTTAGCCGCACAGGACACAAACATGAAGTGTCTGCAGTGGGAAGTTTATTTTTGGGTCGCAACATCTTGTTATTTTTGTCTCTTTTGTCTGTGTTGTGTGTCCGCTTTTTGCTGTTCGCTGAGCAGGATTAGTTGTCTTTTTTGGATTTTGTATGCATTCGGGTAAGTGTGTGTGTGTGTGTGTGTGTGTGTGTGTGTGTGTGTGTGAACATACGGGTGCTATTTATTCGCGTTAATGCCGTTTTTCTTTCTTTAATCTCAATACGGGACTTTATAGACTTTAACAGCCATAGGTCAAGACTGTAAATTTAAATAAAATGCCTTTAGGATTTAACTAATTCCATAAACAGGCACCAAAAATAAAATGAAAATCCCTGAACCATAGCGCTGTAATGAAAAGTAATCTTTAAAACAAGAAAAAAAGGTATATATTTATATATTGACAGTATTTAGCAGACTCCCTTATCCAGAGCGACTTACAACTTGTACAGTCATACAATCCAAGCAATTATGGGTTAAGGGCCTTGCTCAAGGGCCCAACTGTGGCAGCTTGACAGAGGTGGGATTTGAACCCTAAACTTTCTGGTCCAGAGGCCTGTACCTTAACCCCTAGGCTACCACAGTCTTAGATATCTCTGATCTGTTATCTTTTGTGCCAGGCATGTTGTTAAATTGCTCCGTTGTTTAATCTGCATTAACAATAACAGGATGTGACCGGAATCGTTTACCTTTCTGTCTAAGTTTTGCATAATATACTGCTCACGGACATTTCAAAATGAACTGTCCCGTAGCGAAACGTCCCGGGCTGCTTTGTGAACCTTTCCTAAAAGGCGACCGGGACGTGGCTTGTACGTGAAGGGGTGCATATTGTGTGATACGGTATATGTGCATGGAGTTCTGACAGAATTGCGTTTTCAGAGCAATCCATCCGACTGAGGGTAAATAGGTTGGCTTGTGTGTTACTGTCTGAGCGCAGCATTCAATAAGAGACCGCCTGCTGTTTTTCTGTTCGTGGCCTCTGTCGGGACAGGATTAAGGTGGCAAAGTGGTTTTTGCGGTGCCTTTTCCGTCAGCGTCGGCCGTATCTGTTCCCCTCACCTCCCCTGAGAAAATGACAGGCCTAATGTGCCTCTGCTTTATCTGACTCAGCAATTATTTTTATTTCAGTCCCGTCTGGATGGACGTCCCCGTCATTTCGGCCTTTCTGTAATTAGACAGGTTTCAACCTCTACATCGTACCGGGGCGAAACAAAAAGGCAGGGCGCGTCCCGTTGATTGCGGACACGATTTTAATTCCGGTTCAATCGTAAAACGTGCAAACTGGTCATGTTTTTTCGAAAATAAATCTGAGTATACAGACAGTTGTGTGATGCAAACGCTTGGGTTTGTGGAGAATCCAGCACGAGGAGTTTGACTTGTCCTGTGGGAGATTTGGCGTCCTGTTCTGTTGAGAATTCCTAAAAATCCAAGTACTTGACTTTTCCACAAAAAGCCCAGGGGTCAGGTATTTTAATGTCTGCTTTAGCGGCTTGATTTCTGTCCTGAATTATATTATAAGAGGATTTCCTGTTTGGTTATCGGATCGTTTTACCTATCAGGAATGTTTTCTTTTGCCTCTGTTTAGGTTGGATCATTACAATGATTCTGAATTAGTGATTGGAAGCTTGTCAGGTGATTATAAGTAAATTTAAGCTCTATAGCTCAGATACATTTGTTTTTTCTAAGTCGTTTTGGATGAAAGCGTCTGTCAGATGGATAAACGTCAATGTGGATTGTTCAGCTGGAATCTGAAGGGTCGCGTTTGGCACGGGTCGCAATCGCCAAGATCTCGAGGTTCTTCAGCGACTCCGTTCGCCGTCGCTACAGGAAACGAGGTGCTTTCCAGCCTCCGTGTGCAGCTGTGAGATTCGGCGTGACGTCAGCGCTCGGGGCGAGAACGTCTGACGGCTTTTCTTCCACGCTGCTGCCTCAGGACGGTTCAGTGCGCCGGGCAGCTGTTCACTCACACCGACCGATGTGCCTGATGTTCTTCGGATGCTTGGCACCGAGGCAGTCTGTCTGTACCGGATGGCATTTGCAGGCCCCGCTTGAGAAATTTGAGTAATGAAATCTATACGGGGTGTGTCCTGTAATGCTCGTCTGGCTAAAAAAGAAGCACAGAAATGCATTTGGGTCCAGACAACGCAGGGCTCGTTTAATTGACCACAGAGAAGAGATTTAGGTTTGACAGTTTTTTTTTAGATCTCTGTAACACTTAAGACGCTTTAACAAATTCCTAGCCGGTTCATATAAACAGATTTGCCTCAACAACCCGGATTTCTGTGCTTTGCTTTCGCAAAAGATACGATTGAATTACATAAAGCAGATTTTCACCTGGCCTCGGGGATCTTCCAGTCAATCAAGCTTAGTCTCAGAAAACGTGCGTATTTAGGACTTTTTGAACGTTGCGTTGGTACGGCTGTTAGGGCGTTACACCCCGTTGCCTTGTTCTGTGCCAGAGCTTATTAGCACAGAGTTATTTTTCGGCTACGGGGTCACAGATCGTCTTGTGGGTACGCCCCAAGTCAACCTTAAATATAATCTGAGACACCTAATTTCTGGGGAATATGCAAATTACTTCTCTGTAAAGACGTTTTCTGATATTCTCAGAAGTCAATGTTTAATTGGTTACTAATGTTTAATAGTTTTTAAAAACTGGCCTCGTTTTGGTCAGTTCAGAACCGTTTCCCTTCTTATTCGCATGTAGTTAAACTGCTCGACTTGCAGTTCCAGTGGTCGTTCTTTCTCACAGCTGCGGACCGGAAACCACAGCTCTCTGTTACCTTGTGCCACTGACGCCGGAAATGTCAAGTTAAGCTTCTCTTGAGTTTAAACTACGCTCAGCGTTGGAACGGTTCGGCGTTATTAAAGATTTGTGCTTCACATAGATACCTTTCAACGGATTGCATGTTCTGACCGTCGTGGCGTAACGTTGTAAACGTGCCCGTCGTGATCCAGCGCCTTGAGAAACCGTCCTGTCCTTCCTGTTCACGCAGAGCGCGAGATCTGACGCCGCACACCTCCCGGCTCTTAATGTTTCCGGACCGTTTGCCGTCCTCCCCCACCTCCGTGCGAGAGGTGATCCGGAGGTGCATTGTCACCCAAGGTTGTAGGCGCCCGTTCGGGGCCCTCCCGAGGCAAATCAGAGGCGTTACTCCTCCAGCTTGGCTCGTTTCCAAGGAGACCCGTCACAGAGTGTGTTTTTCGGAGGACGGTGGGAGGTCCTCTTCCCATGCGAGTCGAGCGAGACAATGCCAAACGATGGGAATTAACTCTCAGGTTAAAAGGAAGGACCCAGGAGGCGACGGGCTCGGGTTTCAGGGACGTCGCGCTTGCCAAACGGATCGTAAACCTAGATTCATCTGCGTTCCGTTTCGCAGATGCGCGGGCGATTCGGTGGAAACACCTCGCAATTGTTTACAATGCACGTGATAAGTGATGGAAAATGGCAACCAAAAAAAATGTAATAGCGATGCGTGAAGGTTGCACGTTACCATTTTTAATTTCTGTGTGTTATTAATAAAAATCAATTATCTAAGCAAATGAAACGGACTGGAACTGATTATGATTGGAAGAGTCAAGGGTTGTAAGGTAAACCTTTTACAAGGAGCGCTTCTTTTCGCGCGTTTCTCCAGCTGTATTTTTTTAATTAAGGGTGTGTTTTAAGTAGCCCAAATCCTCTCACGGTATCCCTAATTTGCCGTGGTTGTGGTTTCGTTTAATATTTAGACTAAAACATTTGAATAAAGCCGTCGGCGGTGGTCCCGTAGGTATGCACTTGTGTTGTTTGTGCACTGTGCAGAGATGTAACTTGCACCCTGGGGTGCTTGTGGTTTGGCACCGAGGCTCTAACTTGTTGCCCCGGGGCAGCTGGTTTCAAAGTAAGTCATAGTTTACTCCCTTATTCAGTTTGAGCTCTAAAAACATTGGTAGAAAAGGGCGCCGGGGTGTTTGTAAGGGGGTATTTACAGACCTCTGTTTTAAAACGCACACCGTTGTCGTGGCGTGTTTGTTAACCCTAGGTTAAACGATATGATGATAGGAGTTAAAATAGACCCCTAGATATTAGGGTTGTTGTTTTAAGTCTGAGAGAGAACTGTTTGGCATCCAGAAGGAAAAGGGTTCAAATCCCAGTCTCATTTGCTTAAATTATGCAGATTCCTTATCACTAATGCGTCTGTTAATTTAATTAACTGTACACGGAGTGAGTGTCGTTGAATCCCTCCCTATAGCAGTACAGCATTTAACGTATCTGGCAACGCAGCGTTCCTCCTGCTGTGCTTAAATGATATCTCAGATGCCCAGAAATCCGGCCAACCTGCCCAGCTTCCTGAATGCCACGGCGGTGCGGAGCTGGTGTTCGGAGTATCCATAATAAGATTGTACTGTACATCGGTGTAAGCTGTTAAAACAAACCTCCAAATATTTCTAGTTGGAGGTCCTTTTGGGTAGGCGTTTATTGACGACTATATTAACCAAATCATGACTTTGGACCATTTGGGGAGAAAACGTGACCTTTAACACCGATCGGCCAGTTGCAGAAGGAATATAAATAACGCTGATCGTCTCGTTAGAGCAGCACGTCTTAAACTCTCGGGCGTATTAAGAAGCATGAAAACAGTCTGTTCTCTTAGTTGACGTGCTTGAAGTGGGTTTGGTTGATGCTTTTCTACAGAGTCTTGTTTAAATCAAGCACTTTAAGTCGCTCATGGGGCCAATAAAGCCTTTAATTTCTGTGGGTCACCTGGTCTTCCTGGGAACCTTCCTGGGAACCTTCCTGGGAACCTTCCTGGGAACCTTCCTGGGAACCTTCCTTAGAGCCCAGAGCACTGAAGGCTTTGGTAGTGTGTGTACTCGTCTTAAAACTGTTGGTCCTGCGTGCTTTGTGATTGCGGTCGTTTTCTGACGGCGTACCTTTTTCTTCCTACAGACTTCGGGAGGTGTCTGAAAAACTCAACAAATACAACTGCAACAGGTAAGACACTGCTGCGCCACCAGATTACACGTCCACGTTTAGTCCAGTCTGGAGTCATGATGAACCTCTTGAGTGTGCAACTGTCTAATTTTTCTTTCCTTCGCAGTCATCCACAACTTAACCTGCTGGAACAGGCCACGCTTAAACAGTGTGTGGTCGGACCAAACCATGCTGGTTTTCTGCTTGAGGTAAGGGAGTTCTTCAGAGGTTCCACTCTTGAATTGGTTCGGAACGTACGGGTAATGACGAGGCGCTGTTTTTCAGGACGGACGGATCTGCCGGATAAGCTTCGCCGTACAGCCGGACCGACTGGAACTTGGCAAGCCGGATGGCAGCGATGGGTGAGATTCTAATCATGTTTTTGAACGGGCAGAGGGTGCTTCTTATCTACTGGTTGTTGCTTTTGAGTGGTAGTGTTTTTTTTTTTTTTTTTAATATCCGGTGCACACTGATCAGCGAAAATGTTTGTACCAGGCAATTTTATTTACAGTAGAATCCGGTTAATGGGACCACATCGGGACGCGATCGTTGGTCCTAATAACCGGCGAGTCCGATTAAACGAACATGCTCTGTTACAAGACGGGACGTGCTATGTAACATATTAAATGTTTATTAAACCTTTATTGTACGATTTACACGTATAGCG
>JAVSBV010030468.1:0-11681 GCA_033117975.1 Parotocinclus spilosoma | reverse complement strand
TATGTCTCCCCATGTCTGGTTATTAAATGTGTTTATTTTCCCTTAGTCATTTGTCTGTCTGTGGATCATTGCATTTCCTGTATCCAAATATTATATATATACTCCATGTTTAATACTAAGAGTTATTTTATGGTGGATTTGAGGAAAGAGGAGACGTTAGAACTTTATCTTTCAGGTGGAATCAGATAGAGTTAAAGGGAACTTCTCATTGGCTGAATCTAGACCCCCCTCAGGTTCTGCCCACGGAGCGCAAAAAGTTTCTTTAGTCAGTTCTTGAGTCCGACCCAGTCAAATCAAAATTACCATCTATTGGAACCCAAAGGCTCCACAAGTCTGACTCCACTTCGTTTCTTGTTTTATTTACCTTCTTCGTTTTTCTTTCATACTTTAAGTTTTACTCGCTATTATCTTAGTTTCCACACATGTTTATTTTTCACGCGCTCTTCTCTTTATCGAATAGCTTACCAAGTCAACTTCCGTTTCTGTATTTCAATATTTGCTCAGTTAACGCTGCGATTACTTATAGTATGCCATAGTTTACGCTGCAGTCGAGAATTCCTTTAACCGGTGGCCACGGTTGGAGCTGAATTTAGAACCTAGGCATATGTAACGATTTTTAGAAGATCGAGCACGCAACTTTGAGCTGGGCTGAGAAGATCTGCATCTGACGACGCCTCCAATTGCCGTATCAGAGCCGAAGAAAAAGAAGGACTTGACGGTGCGTTCCCATCTGTGCCGATTTCGGACCAAGGGGTCATCTGGAGCCGCATGGACAGAAACCATCTGCCCCCAAACGCTGTGTTAACAAACCCCGGTCGAACTGCACAAGGACGCCGCTTAGCAACTGAGCTCCGGCAAATTCTGCATGATTTCTGAGATCAGGTACCGCTCTTGCCCAATACGTGGGTGTTCGAAGCTTTTGAGAATCTTTACGATGGTGTTTTGACCAAACTCCATCTTAAGATTATCACACTGGCCTTAGTTCGTATCGATGTGCTAAGTCTCACCTTCCTATCACCATAAACTATGATTTAGTTCTTTGAATAAGTAACGTATAACAACTACCTCATAATATCACTCTATTACTATAGTTAGACAAAGTTTATACATGTCTGGGTATTTTTCATTGCTGATGTGAGTTTGTTGTCATTTATCTAAAATAAATTTGTACCTTTGAACCAACATTTGGCGCATGCGTGACGTCATTCTTCAGATCAGAGACTGACATTACCGTGAACTGATGATCTTAAGTGTGAGATTGTTTTAATATCTTAAAACTGGAAACCCTGATTCGCCAGTTACCAAAAATAAAGGGATTAGGTGGTGCCCGTTTTCATTAATACCTATCTAAAGTATATGACCTCCATAATATGTGTAAACATACCGCAACATTGTTGCCTAGTGTTTTGCAGGTTGCAAACCATTCCGTACCACACCGAGTGCAAGACCACCCTGTTCCACCTGGCAGGAGTTCCTACATCTAGAATACAGATTCCATGCTGATACACTGCTATTCTGGCTTAAGATTTATTTCTGTGTATTTAATGTATGTCTATTTAACCTTGTTATTATGTACAGCGCTAGGCCAGAGGTAGACCAGTTGTGCCCAAACAGCAAGTAGCTCTAACTTAGGTCTAGGTCGACCTGTCTTAATTACAAATCTGCCCAGTCCCATGCATCTTAGTCCCATCTCAGTTTATACAATAAATAGTGAGGTATGTAATCAAAATGTAAAAAAAAGCCTATATTTACAACCAGCTACTTTATGTAGAATTCTAAAAAAAAACTTTACTACTGTGTATTTAGTATAACTGTATAATATATATAAAATATGCAACATAATGTTCCGAGTATGAGGGTATATTACCTAACATCAAAGCACTTTACTTCCTGGCATAATACTCAGAAATTAACAATGTCACCCACGTAACATAAATATTTGGCCACATTTATACCATAATGCAGTTAAAAATATATTACAAAATATGTTAATAATTAAACAATTTTGGGGGTGATGCTGACTCAAAGGGTAGCATCTCAGATGCAGACTCACAAAACAATCAGTGATGGATTGTTTTCTGTATTGTCAAACCTTTGTTTTTCTGACATGTAAGCCGGCACCAGAGGCCTCCACTACAGATACTCACTGGCATGTTTAGGGCATCCTTTACAATCTGCCTCAAAAGATGGGGAGATTGTGAGTTTCAAAAGCAGAGTGAATTACATCAGTATGATTTTAATAAAAGAGGTTATATTTAGCTAGCACAACATCTACAGAATGTAAATTATTTATTAGCACTTTGTGAGTTCTTCAAGCCGTGGGACAGACGTGAAGTATTTGACTCAGGGTTGCAGACTTAAATACCACTCATCAGTGTAGCGTTGATGCCAGAAAATCATCAGTCAAGGTCACTGGGCATTCGATCAAGGGAAGAGAGGAAATGATATGTCTTTGTAATGCTGGGTTGTGCTGTTTTGAAAGCAATTACTTGAAATGATCTGTTTAGGAGTCTATTTTTTGTCTTCTGGATAGTGCACCATTCTTTGTCCCCAAGTCATCTGCATTAGCAATTTCAACTGTAGCCCTGCTGTGTGTACTAATCTATTATTGTTATGCAATTTTATTTTTAGTGTTAGTTTATATTCATTTCTGACTAGTCTTTGCAAATAATTCAACTTATTTCCACTGATACATAGAGTAATTTTGTTTCATCTTTACTCCAGACATGCAGTGGAAGCAATAGCTGATTCATCTTTACTCCAGACATGCAGTCGTGTAACCCTATACATACTAGCCAAAACCATTCATTATCAGTTACTCAGTAAACGTTTAAATTCTAGACATTTTCACCTAATTTTTCATGCTTACTTTTTAACATATTATTTTAATCTATCAATCTGCTGCTATATTTATATTTATTCTTGTGTATACAAATAACATTCGTATGCTATTTTATTGCTGTTTTATTTTATTTAGATTTTTGTTAATATATAACTTACCTTTTTATTAGTAATGTAGATATCTATATGTTGATAGTGGTGGAGACTGATGTTACATTATGCAGTGGCTGGTGCATGAAATCATGGTTATACGCTCATTGACAAAAATAAAATGTTGCAGCTAGGTTTGTAGATCCTGCATTTACATTTGCATTTACAGTATTTAGCAGATGCTCTTATCCAAAGAGACTTACAAAAGTGCTTTATGACATCAGTAACATAATATATTTCTAAAAATCAGGAATCTAAACAAGAAAACACTTCCGAACACTTCTTTTGGTAAGCACGAGATAGAGAGAGAAGTGTTAGTTGAGGTATTTACAGAAAAAGTGGGTCTTCAAACGCCGTTAGAAGATAGCCTAGGTAAATGCTTTCCTCGTCCCCTGAGAGACGGGGGGCGATCTGAACAGTGCTAGAGGAGCAGAGTGAGCGATGTGCAGTGCGGGTGTGATAAGTGCTGCAAGGTACGAGGGTGCTGTTCCAGTTTTTAACTTTGTAAGCAAGCATCAGAGTTTTAAATCTGATGCGAGCAGCTACAGGGAGCCAGTGGAGAAATCGGAGCAGTGGTGTAGCGTGTGAACGTGGGAACATTCAATTCAAGTCTTGCAGCTGAATTCTGGATCAGCTGTAAGGATCGGAGAGCGGTCAGAGGAAGCCTTGCTAAGACAGAGTTGCAGTAGTCCAGTTTTGAAATGACAAGGGACTGAACCAGAATTTGCGTTGACTCTGTGAAAAGAAATGGACACATTCTTCTGATGTTGTAAAGAAGGAAACAACATGACCGAGAGATGTTAGCAATGAGGGAAGAAAATGACAGTTGGTTGTCCATAGTTACTCCCAGGTTGCATGCCACAACAGAAGAGAGATCCAAGCCTTGTCAATTACGAGGACAAGACCCTGGTGGAAACAAGAGTCTTGCCAGGATTTAGCTTAACGTGATGATCTGTCATCCATGATGATATATCAGCAATACATGCTGAGATCTTGGCAGAGACCTGGGTGTCTGAGGTAGGGAAGGACAGAATTAGTTGGGTGTCATCAGCATTGCAGGGATATGAAAAGCCATGTGATGATATAACCTCATCAAGAGAGCGAGTGTAGAGGAAAAACAAACGAGGACCAAGCACTGAACCTTATGGGACTCCAGTTGTCAGTTGCCAGATTAGGAGATGGATCCTCTCCACGATACCTGATATGACCTGTTAGCTACGTAGGGAGCAAACCACCGCCATGCTGTTCCCTGTATTCTGAGACTCGTGAGGATGGACAGCAGAGTCTCATGGTTGACTGTGCCAAACGCTGCTAAGAGACCTAGTATGGGGACAGTTTGGGGGATCTAGCTGCATGCAGTCTCTCAGTGGCAGCCACATTCTGTAGAGTGTGAAGCTTTGAAACCTAACTGGTTTGGATTTTGAAGGCTGCAAACTCATAGGTTACCTAAGATGGCAATTGAGCAGGCCAAGGATGCATTACGATATACCAGAGGCATTCCTGGTAAACCCTTACTGCTGTAAACACCAATTGGAAGTGTCAATTAGAAATGGTTTGGGCAGAGACACGGGTGTGTAGTTCACTCTGTAGTGCATGGTGGACAACAAAACTTCTATGAAACAGATCATTGACCAGACATTACCATAGTCGCATAGTCATTTTATGCTACTGTAATGCAAATATAACTGTAATGCCAGCACAAAAATGGCGCAAACTCAAATGCAGCATAAGGCAATTAATTAAAAAACAGCAGGCAAAATCGTAGTCGAACAGTCTGAGGTCAAACACAGCACAGGCAAACAACAACCAAGGGATCAGGGGAGGACGAAGACGGAAAAACAGGCGGAGGTCAAAACATGGTAAGTGGCGATAACGAATACAAATAGCGAAATGGAATTGCATAGCGAACGAGGGAACCAAGTTGCTTAGCAAATTGTGAGTGGCGGAGTGCGGTATAAGAAGAATGTGTGCTGATGACGAGAAATGAGTCCCAGGTGTGTGCATTAGAAGGCTGGTGACGGTGTGCGTGTGATAGGCTGGGTCTGGTCGCGCAAGCAGTCCGTGGGTGTGACAGTGCCCCCCCAAGGGACCCGTCCCGGGTAACGATGGCGGAGGCCTGATGGGGTCGACCAGCAGAGGAAGACTTGGAGGACGGCCGGAGCGGCGAGGAGCCGGCCGATCAGGGTGTGTAGCATGGAACTCCTCCGTGAGCAGAGGATCCAAGATGTCTTTAGTGTCCACCCAGCATCGTTCCTCCAAACCGTATCCCTCCCAGTCAACCAGGTACTGCAGCCGGGGGCCCCATCTTCGGGAATTCAGAATGCAACGAACCACGTAGGCAGGGGCACCGTCTACCTCCACTGGTGGTGGCTCGATGGAGGGCGAGTCAGCCGGCGGACCAGAAACCCAGGGCCTGAGGAGAGAGACATGAAAGACGGGGTGAGAGTGCATATGTGAAAGCAGAGACAAATGGTAAGTAACAGTATTAAGTCTTTTAAGGATCTTGATGGGCCCAATAAATCTGGGACGTAGTTTACTACTCCCCTGGAGGTGGAGGTCCCGGTTGGAGAGCCAAACTTGGTCGCCTGGCTGGAAGACGTGTTCCTGAGTCCTACGTTGGTCTGCCTGGCTACAGTACCTTTCGATAGCCCTAGAGACCTGCTGATGGACTTGTTCCCAGACCTCCTCGCTTATGCGAAACCAGGAAACCACAGCCGGGGCAACTGAGGGTGTTGGGTCCCCTGAAGCGAAGGGAGGCTGGTAGCCCAGGACGCACTGAAAGGGCTTGTGACCAGTGGAGGAATGGCGGAGGGAGTTTTGGGCAATCTCGGCCTAAGGCAGGAACCGGGACCAATCCGATGGGTTCTCCGAGCAGTAAAGGCGAAGAAATTTCCCTAACTCCTGGTTTACTCTTTCACATTGGCCAAACCAAAGGGCATCACCAGGTACTCATAGTGCCCTGAGCTGGTGCTAAAGGCTGTTTTCCATTTGTAACCTTCCCTGATCTGTATTAGGTTATAGGCGTTGCGAAGATCAAGCTTTGTGAACCATTGAGCTGAGCGTAATTGTTCCAGGGCAGAGGGCACCAGGGGTAGGGGGTAAGTGTAACGCTTAGTGATCCGATTAAGGCCCCGGTAGTCAATACATGGCCTCAATGTCGAATCAGACTTGGGCACGAAAAAGAAGCCTGCCTATACCAGGGAGCTGGAAGGTTCAGATAAGACCGAGATGTAGGTATTCAGAGATGTAATCCTGCATGGTGGTCTTCTCCGCAGGAGATAATGTGTACAAGCGGGCTTTGGGCAATGTAGCGTCCTCCAGGAGATCGATGGAACAGTCATAGGGCCTGTCCGGGGGAAGGGGGTGGGCATACCTTCTTCAAATACTGCCGCCAGATCCAAATATTCCTGTGGGACATTAGCAGGGAGGTTACTGGGATGGTCCTGGGGCAGAATAGAGTTGATTTGGGTGTCCAGAAGGCATAGACAGTTGTTGAAGCAGAAGGAAGACCACTTCAATAGTTCCTTCACACCCCAGGAGATGGCAGGGTCATGGAGGTGCAGCCACGGTAGTCCCAGGATGATGGGATGGGCGAGAGATGCTACTGGAAGGAGGGCGATCCATTCTTCATGGGTAGCGCTGGTGCAGAGGCGCAGGGGAATGGTACAGGTGGAGAGTAGACCCGTGCCCAGCGGCTGACCATTGGCGGCGGTAATGCGGCACTGGGCGAGAAGAGGGGAGAAGGGGTTCTTCTAGGAGTAGACGAGGTGTGAGTCTGGGCGCCAGAGTCGATTAGCGCTGAAAGGGAGAGGCTGCTATGAGGGAGATGCAGTACTACGGGCAATGAAAATGATGAAATGGGCGGGCAGTGTACCTGGGCTGTAGCAGAGGAAGGTGGAGTGCGGGGCGGCAGGGATCTGTGTGGAAGAGCTAGTTCACATTCTGGACGAAGATGTTTGTCAGAGCCACAGTACATACACAGGCCCTCAGTAATGCGGCGTTGTAGTTCCACCGGGGTAAGGTGAGCCCGACTGATCTCCATGGGTTCCGGGGGAGGTTCGGGAGCACATGTCGGCGGTGGGGGGGATGCTGGACACGGCGCCGTACACTCTGGAGATGATCCAGATGGATACTTAAAGAGATTAGCTGGTCCAAGGTTAGACCCAAATCTCGTCCGGCTAGCTCGTCTTGCAGATGCTCCGGGAATGCCAGCTTATAGCCAGCAGAGGGCGACCGAGCTCGTGGAGGGCTGTCGGGCAGTGGGACCGAGTCAGCAGAGGTGGGCGGGGCTCTAGCGGACGGCTGGAGCTGAGCTACCCGGAGAGTGAGTTGCTGCACCACGGGAACTAATGAATCCAGGACTTGCTGGCCTGCGATAAGATGCGTTACTACCTGGGAGACTTGATCCAATCCTTGCTGTAATTCGGAGATCGGATCCTCATCTACAGGTTGAGCCGTGGCTCCAGCAGGTGACGCTGCTGAGTCCATGTTTGGCTAAGCAAACTGTAATGCCAGCACACAAATGGCGCGAACTCAAATGCAGCGTAAGGCGTTTAATTCAAACAGCAGGCAAATTCATAGTCTAACAGTCCGAGGTCAAACACAGCACAGCAACAACCAAGGGATCAGGCGAGGACGAAGACGGAAAAACAGGCGGAGGTGAAAACACAGTAAGTGGCGATAACAAATACAAATAGCGAAATGGAAGTGCGTAGCGAACGAAGGAATGAAGTTGCTTAGCAAATTGTGAGTGGCGGAGTGCGGTATAAGAAGGATGTGTGCTGATGATGGAAAATGAGTCCCAGGTGTGTGCATTAGAAGGCTGGTGACGGTGTGCGTGTGATAGGCCAGGTCTGGTCGCGCAAGCAGTCCGTGGGTGTGACAATAAAAGGCTATTGTCACTAAAAAACTGCATGCAAGTAATATGTTAATGCATAAAAGATACCCTTGACAGCTATACACTGAATTTATGAAAATTATAGAAAATACAAAAATGTAAAGCCCTGTGTAATGGGACTCTGTAACACGTGTGAACTACTGAACTAATGAGCAAGCGAGCACACATGCACATTTACAATTTCATACACACAAAAAAAATAACACACTTCTGCTCTTAAAAGCCAGACCTTGCTCGTAAATCCCCAGTGTTAATTGGCTGTTTATGACTGGTCTGTAGTTAGAAGATAAATCTTTATTTTCCCATTACACTTTATTAATAACTAATAATAATTTATTAAAATAGTTATTACATTAGTCTTTAAAGTGAACATCTATTGATTAAATGGTCCTTAAATATCTGTATAAATGTTTCACATGAAGCTAATGAATCACTTGTTGATGAATATCTGCTATTTATAGTCATGAACAAAAAATTACTGTTTTCAGCATTAGTATATGACCTTTTTATGACCAGCGTAAGGCGTTTAATTCAAAAACAGCAGGCAAAATCCCTCCTCGCTCGCTGGCGTTTGGACTACCTCCGTGCCTCGCCATTTAAGAGACGTCCCAACCGTGCTTTATGCATGTTTGCCCTGACTGACGCTTTGGCGTCCTCTTGCGACTAGGTCGCGCGTTGCTCTCACTTGGGACGCAACCTCGGCGCGCCCCTTTATCCTTTCGGTTTCATTATGTTGCGCTCCGCTCTTCATCCCTTTTCAGTTGTTCTGTTACGTGCAAGGACTTGCACGTATGTTTATTATTATTATTGTTGTTCTGTTTTTGCATGCAGGCAGGTTGTATGTTTTTGTCTCCTCTTCCTGTCACTGCTATTAGGTGGAGTAGATGTCACTGAACAGGACGGAGCCACATCGGTGGACCAATGAAGGAAGTGATTTCCCGATTGGAGGCGGGTCTTAACCTTGAAAGAGGAAGCAGGAACACATCCTGTGCGCGCGTTTTTTCTGGTTGTCTCTTTGTGTTGGTCAGAGTGTGCTACTTATGTAGGGTGCTGTAATCTAGCGTTTGGTATTTATGAAGGTATGTGTTGCTCTGTGTCTGTTAGTGGGTGTTCGGACATGGTGAATGTCTGTTTTGGGAAAAGAGCAGGTAAGCATGTGCGCGCACCTACATTTTCACCACGTAGTAATTCTCTGTATAGACACCCCAGGGAAGAAGTGTGTGCCACCCTCTGTACTTTTTTATCCAGGATAGTGTAGTTAGTCGGATAGGGCAAATGTGTAGGTAGGGCTGTGTTAAGTTTAGGCGTTTTCTCTGTTTCTTTTGTTTGGCACCACTCAGCTCGCTCTCTCATTTATAGCTTTGTACTTCGTTCTTTTGTTATATGGTTACACACAAGATACGTACTGTTGTGTTGTATGGCTATATTATAAGTTAAGTAGGTAAAATCTTTACTACTGGCATACTGAGTTGTTGTTTCGTTGTATAGCTAGTGGTCCTGGAAATAAAACATCTTGTTTACTGTAACGTGTTGATTCCCTTTTGGTCTGTCTGCATTCCCATAAGTACCTTAAGCACTTTTAATACTAAAAAAGGGGCCAAGGCTTTCTATGGGAGACATATATATATAAATATACCTGCGTATCTGTAAGAACCTAGTTACTGTTATTGTGTCCACCAGCCCTCTAGATAAGAGCCACAGGTGGGAACGTAACAGTTCTATATTATTTCCCCATTCTTATTATACGACGTGGGATATGCTTATCCCTCATACTTGGGTCCAAGCAGAAACCCTACCACATCTCATAACAGATATACTGTATATAGTACATATATATTAAGATTTATTATACATTCACTAAATTTACATGCATTTGATGTAATGTAGTCCCATTGTAAATCACAATGCACCTGTATATCAAGAAATAATTAAGGTGAATATCAGCACAGTGATTCATTATATAAGACTTAATATAAAATGACACAACAAGAGACCAACTAATCCAAAAACGAAAGGGTTTAATGTAAGAATTATTATGTTTTCTGTAATGATTTCGAATTGCAAAAACAGAGACAAAATTAATTTTTATTTTAATTACTATTTTATGGAATTTCATGGAATTTGTCTTGTAAAGGCCAGACATACAGTACATATACTATACAGAGTGCATATACATTCTGTGAAATTAGTGATTTATGCTATGGTATATGCACATACACATTACTTGTTTGTGTGATATTTTTATACGATTTACCTTTATAACTTGAAGACATTCTTATTCAGACTGACACACAACATTTACAGTATAACAATCAAAGCAATTGTGGGTCAAGTCCACCATATTAAAACTATCCACTACTTAAACAAGCTAGTTTAACAACTTCCTGTTCTGCCTTCCAAAACAACATAGTAATACTCATGGTTTTTGGTGTAATTTTTGGATTTTCACAAAGTTTTGAGTATATATTATATAATTTAACAAAGCAAATGCAAAAACTACAAACAAATCTTTAAAAAAAATTATAAAATGCCTAAGGTGCCGCATAATAAAAAAAACACTACTGATACTGATATTTAGTGTTATGTGAAAAAAATGAATATGCACATACAGTATGAGCTTGAAGGAGACATAAGCTAAATCAAATATGATGTGATATGACCTGAAGATGGCTGCTGGTGTGTGTAACAATACCATTTCAAATATAAGCTGCCTGCATTATTGTTGACTGCACCTTCTCTATAGAGCAGCTTGTATTTTGTCTCTGCATTTGTCCTTTCCTCTGTTGTAGATATAACATGCTGAACGATGCACTGGATGACCTTACATTACTCTCCAGAAAATGACTAGTGCATTTATTTAATAATTGAAATCAATCATACAAGGGGTTCAAACACATTAGAGATGATAAGGTCACTCAAAGTTCAGTCCTCGGTCCTGCTTCAGTCTAAATATAGTCTGGCCTCCCTTAAATTTCTCCTCAGTTCAAACCCCTCCCTCTCTTTTAACCTCCTTGTACTCTGTATGCTGCCTTTCATGTTTGGCTGCCCCGCTGTCTTTCACTCAATCAGCTCTGATCTCAATTTATTCACTAAGCTGTGCTTCACTGTGACTTACACCATGTTTAAACTTGATCCTCACAGGCCTCCATTCATAATTCCTCGATTTACTTAACAGTAAGTCAGCTTTTCATGGTTGGAGTCTGCAACCGTAGTTATTTATATAGTAGTAGTCTCAAGTCTATTGTCCATGTGTTTGAAAGAATGAAATCCTAATAGTATCATACTACACAGAAAAATACAATGTGACATTACAATATAGAGTAAACACCATAATATCAAACAAATATAAGTTGCATCAGCACATACAAAGTCTATGTTAAGCAGATTTTGTGGTTTGTCTGGCTATTGCACACAAGGATACCCATATGTCCAAGATACTGCAGATGATTGTGCTGAATGCTGAACAACAACAAACAGCAATAAGCATAAGTGTATTTATGTTCTCAATGTGCTAAAGCAGTGTGCAAAGTAATGAAGTTGTGATAAAAATAAGAATGGAAAAAAGTAAATAAGTAAAGCAATGATGTGGAGATGGTAAATGTCAATATTTTGTTCGTAATAGAACATAGATGACAGATCAAAAGTTTAATCTGAGTAAATGTAACATTTAAAAGGAAAAATATGTTGCTTCAAAATTTCACAGTGTCAACAAATAACAAGTAGCAATAAGTGGCTGGAAAAAGGAAATTAAGCATATAACAAACAGCTGGAAGACCAATTAACACTAATTAGG
>JAVSBV010030457.1:0-11681 GCA_033117975.1 Parotocinclus spilosoma | reverse complement strand
GTGAAGGAAGGAGGCATGAATTGACCATTATGGCCGTGTAAAAGGCAGGAGGTTAAGCAGGACAATGTGGGTCAAAAGCAGCCCAAAAAGGTGCCTCATTCTAAAAGGTATGAAGAAGACCTCCAGATCCAGATCCAGAAGATCCTCAGGCCTCGTAATAAGGTGGTTTACATGAATATGACCCTCTATCGGATAAAATCTGCCTCCGTTCTAAACCGAACACATCCATCACAGGCCTGATTAACACACTCCAGATGTTTGGTCCTTCGTGTTTCAGGAGCGCCCATGCCTTTGTTGTGATAATGATAGAGTTACCCACAGTGCAGCTGTTTATTTTCCTTTGCATTCGAATACAGTCAGGCTCAGGATCTCTGCCGAGTCGCACTTCAGATGGAAGAAAGCTCAATTAATCTTTCTGCCGTGCTCATTCTTCATCCTATCTCACACGAGCTCTGCCTTGCATCTTTAATTAAGAACGTCTGTTCTCCCGCTGTACTGTAACCCTCAGCCCTGATCAGAACACCAATATCCACGAATGTGGGCCAGTTACAAATGGCACGGTTAGCATGTAGGAACTGAAAATACTCCTGCTGGAGACATGTGAGGTCACTGACAAAGAATGAGTCGTTGAGAACAAATGAATCCTTATATCTAGGAATGTAATGATGATGTAATCAATTATAATATTAGAGTGAATTGTTAAGTTTATTAGGGAAATCTGTACAATTTTAAGGAGTTAGCTACCCTGTTAGGCCGCCTCTAACCTGGATATAACATGAGAACGGATCCAAAACAGAACCTGGATTCAACACTGAAGAAGATATGCTTAAAAGTGTCCTTTTCCTAAAACTGTCCATGCGTAACACAGACCTTAACTTACTTCCTACTTATGCATTTAGATAATACAAAGTAAATAAATATTCAGTAAACTAAATTCAATAAAAACAAACACAAAATCAAAACATCAAAATACAAACAAAAATAAACCAGATTAGGAATTCATTATTTTGTATGTGATATATTCATTATATGTGATATATATGCATTATATATATATATATATATATATATATATATATATATATGCATAAATAATACTACATTTCATCATAGATTTTGCCAAACAGAACATTAAATAATATATAGCATAAGAGCATAGCATATAGCATATTATTTATTATTATCATTTTATTCTAGTCTTATCTAAGTAAGGTAAATGTAACTCAAGGGAGTAAAAGATGGTGATGATTCACTTAATCAGAAACACCTGAATACAAACAACCACATTCATAGAGAAATTACTTATGATTGAAATGATTTATTCTGTTTGAATAAACTCTTCAGATCCAATAACGACGTTTATAATTAAAGTTAACTCAGACTTGGCCGGCCTCCTTTCCCCGAAACTGAGTCTAAATTAAGTTGATACTTCTTCATAACTAAACCATAAATCCACAAATATTCAGTGAGCTGGATGATTAATAAAAACCTCAGTAAAAAAGGAGCAGAAAGAAACAGAGGGCCATGTTAAAGTTATACCCTGTAGTGTGTGATTACCACAGACAATCATTTCAACACATCACAGCACTGAGAAAAGAACCAAATTCTCAATGTTCATAATGTATGCTTTTTATCTCGATTTTTTTTCAGTTGCAGGCAAAAGAATGTGTTTTGGCTTCCTTAATGATTTTAAGTCATGCATTTTATACCCTCCTCCTCTGAAAAAAAGGATGTACACCCCTGTGACTGATTTATGGCATGCGTCCTTTTACGTTACGTGAACAGGTAAAAATAAATGGAGAATTACAGCCACAAGGTGACCTTCCAGAGTACAAAAACAAGCTTGGACCAAATTTGGAGGTTTTCTAGGAGCTGGAGAGAGGGGGGCCAAAATCAGGGCTGGAGTGACAGTAAGAGGGCTGCTGATTACACCCGAGCATGAAGGACGAAGAGCCGCAAAAATCAGCCTCCAGTGGGGGGAAAAGCTCCTAATCAGAGCTCCAAAATGGCCCACTCGACAATCACACACGATACAAAAAAAAAGCTTCCAATTCAGCACTGATTGCAGCGACTCCCCCCGTTCTGTCCCGTTCCGTCCCCCGCCTCACTCCTTACTATTAATGCTCCTTCAGCTCCTCAGGGCTGCCAATCACACGTCCTCCTGAGCCTCTCCAGATCTTTAATACGCATCAATAATTGAACAGCCGTTCTAATCTGTCCTCAGTCCATCAGGTGGTAATTGTTGTTGTTTTAACACCATCGTCCAGACGATGGGGGTTGGGGGGGGACCTGGCCCGACAAATGCAGCAGGCATTGTGAGAGCAATAAAGCAATAATTTAAAACTCAGACCACTTCAAAGTCGACTCAGAGCTTGACATTAAAGTAAAAAACTACTATCACTGGGCATGATTAACGACAGATTTTCAGTGTATTTACAATTAACTGCAGGTTTATATTAACTCATCAATAATGTGTCTTAAAATACAGCCTACATAATGATCCCCACACCTTCACCTTAACGTTACAACAATCAAATCCGTAAATAAACCAAGGCTTTATTGACAATAAATGTTTTGAAAAAATAAAAAAACAGCACACTTTTAGCTATCAGTCGACAGATTTTAAGACATTTTTTTGTATGCATTTTTTCAAAACAGGCTCTTTAGTTGTATATTAATCTTTTTTTAAATCTATTGTATCTATCTATTCATTTTTATTTAGGCAAATTCTAGTCAGAAAGCAATGAAGCACAAATCAAAATCCTAGATCTATACTTGACATGTTTCAGCTGGCACGAGGGGGCAGCTGCCAAAAATAACAGTCCCAGTGGATCTTCTAAAATCTGTCTACTCATAAAAATAACATACACTTTAGATTGTGTTGTTGTTTTTATTAGTCAGACATTAGGTTTATACACACTCCTTGGACTGTGAATTATATTTCTGTACAAAAATATATATAATATTTTGAAGTTTTGCATAAGTCTTTTAAATTAAGTAGTGTAGTGGAATTTAAAAGAAAAAGTAGTGTAAAAACTGCTGAAGCTTGTGTTTGTTTGGACTAAAATGCAGTGAGAGTGACTCAGAGTCGATGATAACTTGAGTTTGATTCGGATTTACTGCATTACTAAATATCACCAGCTCTAGTTATGAACATTTAGGAGCATTTATTTAAAAATACAGTATTTTGTTTGTTTTGGATCCCCCTTTGGCGCCTGC
The DNA here is from genome assembly GCA_033117975.1 of Parotocinclus spilosoma. Lineage (NCBI taxonomy): Eukaryota > Metazoa > Chordata > Actinopteri > Siluriformes > Loricariidae > Parotocinclus > Parotocinclus spilosoma. The sequence continues at coordinate 8,462 of JAVSBV010030457.1, read as the reverse complement.
AAATGTTTGATTCTTTTGTTGCTGTTAGATAAAGACGATTCGGTCATCCTTTGGGTATCATGTATTGTGAAGTTTAGCAAAATATCTAAACCATACTTCAACTATTACTTGTATATTTTTATGAGTAGCACTTTAACTTAAGTAGCCTAAGGAACTTGTTTATGTCGGCCACCTCTGGTTCAGTCACATATCACTTATTTTCCACCTGAACACATTAATCATTTATTAACTAAATAAATCCCAGATACATTAACTACTTTGGAAATGACAACAATACTTAAGTGTTTACATATGTTTATAATCAAGTATTTCAACTAGTAAAAGTTAAAGTATGTTCTTATGAATATTTTATTCACATTAATAAACTATGTAGTGTGTGTGTGATAACTTAATGATTTAAAATTTAAATATATCTAATTACGGGGTAAATATTTTTGATGAAAATGCAAACCTCAGACTTGCAGCAATGTTCTTTTTGGAAGAGGAGTGGCTTTGCCTTGCCAACCCTGACATTCACACCGATGCTATTCAGTGTTTTTATGACAGTGAACCCATGAATTCTAACATTACACAATGGGAGAGAGGCATTTAGTTGCATAGAGGTTACAATGGGCTCTGAATGGTTACTATGGTACAAATAAATTTGTGGTTAATAAGATATTGAAATATCTCACACAATCATCTTACCTTTAATAGAACTTATTCAATCAAAATCACTTAAAACTGCCATTCCAAACTCTTTTTAGTCATCTTTACCAAACGTGTTGCTTATTCTGGAGTTGTCTGTACTGGTTCATCACTGTATCAAAGTTCAGAGCCCTGCGATTTAAATTTTTTATGACACTTTTTTTCTTTAATGATAAAGATCCACGTGCACGTATCGGTAGTAGCTTACTTGCGCCCTCTATTGGTCTAGATTTCATATTAACGTTGGGATGGGTACAGGTGGGGTTACGATCCTTGTTGACCAGCCCGTGTTTATCAGGTTTGGTTGATTTTCATAACGAAAAAAAGATCAAACAAACCAAAATCTAACACTTGTACGGAGCAGTATCCAGATTGTGAGGTACGAGGTGTAGCTTTGAGTAGAAAGTACAATATGAGGTGTAGATAGTAAAGTATTTAGTAGTAAAGTTTAAGAGTGTAGTATAAAGGCTGAAGGGTGTATGGAGTAACGGATGTATGGATGTATGGAGTATAGGATGTAGATTTACACTGTTTATGACATGAGGTATAATATTCATGGGAGAGGGTGTAGGTTGCCAAGTATGAGATTTATACTGTATAGGATGTAAGGGATAATAATTTTGGTATAGGTTGAAGGTTAAAGAAACATTTTAAAATTTGCACAATATTTCATATTTATTTATCTTGTATTCGTAATGTGGGTTAACATGATTATCATTTCAACAAAAACTTGTCAGTCAGGTGTAGGGTGTATGGAGTAGGGTATAGGGTTTAGGGTACGGGTTGTAGGGTATATGGCGTGGGGCACAGGGTTTAGGGTACGGGTTGTGGGGTGTATGGAGTGGGGCACAGGGTTTAGGGTATGGGTTGTGGTGTGTATGGAGTAGAACACAGGGTTTAGGGTAAGGGTTGTAGGGTGTATGGAACAGGACACAGGGTTTAGGGTACGAGTTGTAGGGTGTAGGGAGTAGGGTACAGGGTTTAGGGTACGGGTTGTGGGGTGTATGGAATAGGACACATGGTTTAGGGTACGGGTTGTAGGGTGTATGGAATAGGACACAGGGTTTAGGGTAAGGGTTGTAGGGTGTAGGGTACAGGGTTTAGGGTATAGGTTGTAGGGTGTATAGAGTAGGGCACAGGGTTTAGGGTAAGGGTTGTAGGGTGTATGGAATAGGACACAGGGTTTAGGGTAAGGGTTGTAGGGTGTAGGGAGTAGGGTACAGGGTTTAGGGTAAGGGTTGTAGGGTGTATATAGTAGGGTACAGGGTTTAGGGTAAGGGTTGTAGGGTGTATGGAGTAGGGTATAGGGTTTAAGTTGTAAGGTGTATGGAGTAGCGTATCAGGTGTAGGTTCAAATACAGGTTGAAGGGTCTAAGTAGGATATAAGATATGAAGTAAGGTAGAGGGACTTAAGTATAAGGAGGGACGGGCAGGGTATAGGTTGTGGGGTGTATGATATAGTATAGGTTGTAGAGTAAACGTTTTAACATGTAGGATAAAGTTATGATGTATGATGTAGAGAACAAGATTAAGGATGTAAATGATACAGGTTGATCGATGTAGGGTGTCAGATGTAATGAGGAAGGGACAGGTTGTATGTTTTTGGGTGCAGGTTAAAGGGTGTGTATGTGTCTCAAAGTTGTAGGGTACAGAGAGTAGATTTACACTGTATAGGAAGCATGCTATACAGGATTTATAGCATAATAGGGTGCAGGTTGTAGGACAGAGAAGCAATTTTTATTTGCATATTTAGGATTATATATTGATCTTGTATTTGTAATGAGGATGTTCATAGTTTGACACCGATGATGTTTTGAGCTCACAAATGTATATTTTGGGTTTGACAGGCCCCTAGACATGACTCTCACAACCCTGGTGCAAAAGTAAAGAAGCAACGTTGGACTTCACTTATGAATTATATCCATAGAATAAAATAGTTTAAAGGATAACAAAAAGTATTACAAGTGTGCAGACAAACCTCTGTATCTGGGTTTCCTACAGGCCCACATGCTGAAGGAGGAACCAGCTAATGAGGCCAAGCTCTCAAATGAGCCATTACAGGTCTGCTCTCCACCGGAAAGGATTTAATCCCGAGGAAATGGCCTTGAAACCACACGATAGCTTCAGCTCAACAACGTGGTCAGTGTGCACATCTTTGCCAGGCCCGGCTATGCCACGCGCTTTCCCTCCTGGCAGGAAAGGAGACAAGCGGCATTAAAGCTCACTTAATGTAAACCAGATAAATAAGCAGAGTGCAGAAAGCCAATTAAAACAGGTTTAAAGGCGAGTGGATGAAAGCGTTCTTCAGAGCGCAGCTTATTTACATTCGATCCCATGATTGTGAGTGATGAGGCTCTCCATCCTTAAACATTACCGCAAATATTCGTGTGACCACATAGAAGAAAAAGTCAGTTTGATAAATGAATTGTTCTCTTTAAAAAAAATGGACAATCTGAAGGCTAACAGACAGTGTGTGTATGTCTCAAAGTCCTGACCGTAAAATATGAGAATGCATTTAAAGAATATAGCGGTTCGGACTGGACTTAACAGTCCTTCAATGGCATGAATTATGTCCTAAGGGTCGTTCTCTTACTGAATGGCCCACATTCTCTTGAGAGTCAGTTCATAGATAGATGTCCTTGTGTTTTTTTTACAATTTGCTGTTTTAGTTTAAAATTCAATCCTGAATCAGATGCAGCAAAACAGCAAACCATTATACGACCACCACCATGTTTTACAGATGGAATATGGATCTTATCCTGGAACCAAGTGTTTTCCATTCTCTAGACATAGCGCTCCTTACTTAAATAAAACAGTAAATATTTTAGTCTCATGCATCCACAAAATACTTCCATCTGGTTTACCTACTTGATCTTTAGCAAACCTCAGACTTGCAGCAATGTTCTTTTTGGAAGAGAAGTGGCTTTGCCCTGCCAACACTGACATTCACACCGATGCTATTCAGTGTTTTTATGACAGTGAACCCATGAATTCTAACATTACACAATGGGAGAGAGGCATTTAGTTGCATAGAGGTTACAATGGGCTCTGAATGGTTACTATGGTACCAAAGTTCTGGAGTAAAATCATGGCAGGTTCATAATCTGCCCATATTAGATACCTTAGATCTAATTATTATTATTAAAGTAATAATGGTAATTTAATAGTTAACCCTGATTTTTCACTGACCTATTAAGGTGCATCTTCTGGTAAATCTGCCATGGTTTTACTGTGGATCTCTACTAATTACAGTACAGGTGAAACACTGGTTGCTTCTCATTAGGGATACACATGTTGCTCTTGGAGAACAGTTTTGTACCCAATCTGTCTTACTGCAGGTTTGTGATGTCCAGATTCTCTACATTTATGTCATTTAGCAGACGTCCTTATCTAGAGTGACTTACAGTCTTACAATCTAAGCAATTGTGGGTTAAAAGCTTTACTGAGCACCCCATCTGTGGCAGAGGTGGACCTTTGCAGTCCCAGACTTTGTTCAGATTCCTGGACTTTAAATACACCAGGGCATCCGCTCATGTCTGATTGATCATCCCAGTAAATGAAACACCTGACCATTTTCAACCTCATATTAACTACTTAGGCAGCCTAGTGGTTAAGGTACTGAACTACAGACCAGAAAGTCCAGGGTTTAAGTCCCACCTCTGCCAGAGTTGGGTCCCTGAGCAAGGCCCTTAATCCACAATAGCTTGGATTGTAAGTTGCTCTGGATAAGGGCATCTGCTAAATGATATAGATTTAAATGTACTAACACATACTTTTAGCACTCATGGATTTGTAATATTGAATTGTTTTTCTCAGTAAATTAATTCCCAAGCATAATATTGTTTTCTCATCGAGTTTAAGGATCTTATTTTAAAAAATGCTTATCCTTATATAGCTCCTGTGATTAGCAATTACAGCGAATGACCAACTAGCTAAGTGGATTAGTTCCAGTGTTTATTATTGCTGTGTAAAGTCTCTCTATTGACATGTTTTTTCTGGGCTGACTGGGTTTAATAATCATAGAGGAAATTATTTCACTCAATATTACATTTATGGTTTATTTAAATATGAACCAAATTTAGAAACAACATCCATTGGGCAAACCCTCTGGACTAGCAGCTCTAATCCACTAGATGGTAAAGCCCAACATCGAGTCCTTCACCATTTTGCTAAAGGCATTTTGCGATGTGTATTTCTAGTCGTTATTTTTCTTTAATTAAAACTAACAAAATATAAATAAGCTACATAAATACAGGACAGTTATATGAAACAAAACATTTTCCATATAAACATTTTAAGTCCTACAAACCTGCCTCAACACAGCTGACAGAATACTGCTGACATACTCCTTGCAAAACATTACTACACTTTACCAGGACAGGAAAAGCTTACCTTATTCAACATGCTACCTGGCCTGGTTTACTGTTGGGAGGGCCAACTAATTGCCCAGTCAAACCTGTGCACTAAAACTAAACTAACGGCAAAAAACTAGAACTAGTTACTTATAATATTTAGCAACATTTAGTAGGGGTGAAACGATAAACAAACTTCACAATACGATACATATTGCTGTTTTCTCTCCACGATACGATACAAGATGGAAAATGATTCAATTTTGATATAGAGGTCACAGAGGCATATACAAACTCCATTTTTTGGAAAGGATGACTGGTACTAGAGGTTTTCATAAAAATAAGTGTGAGATGGAATTTTATAACGAGGCTCAATTCCTCCCAGCAAATTGTGGAACCCAGGATCGTCTACAACAGAGTAGGACTGCAAATCAGAAGCTACAAACTTCCGTATGGTGCGAGTAATTAGTTTTGCCCGTTCACTATCGGCACTTAGCAGCTGCTTAAATGCTACGACTCGTGTTTTCTATTTGCTCCGGTAAATGACACGTTTGAATGGGGTCTCCGCAAATGAGTTTGCATATTGGAAATATTAGCACCAATGTTTGATACTCGTGTTGAGCAAAGTTTACCAGCTTTGGGAAACCAAAATATTCCTACACAGGAGATACGAGGGCGATTTTGGTTGTTCAAGCTCAGTCTTGCTTTCTCCGCTAGCCATTTTAGTCAGCTAATTGTCCAGCAGGCTAACCAAAAACAACAGAATTATTTTTTTTTCCAGCAGCTAGAAACACTGCTTGTGCGTCGTCATAGTAACACACCTGTTATACACTGTATCACAAGATGTTGTATGAAACTACAGTACAACTCAGAACTCTCCTGCTCTGCTGATGGATACAAATCTGTAGCGCTGGCTGAGAAACGGCACAGCAAATAATAAAGAAAAAACCTTAATGTATTAGATTCACAGCTCGTATCGTATAAAATGAATATTACTACGTGTATTGTGACACCCCTAATATTTAGTACATCCAGGTTCAATCCCTGCGGTGGCTTCTGGCAGGATCAATCACAGCACACAAACTTGTAAAGACTGATAATTAATTAAAAGTAGTACATAATGATGCAATTTCAAACAGGTGATGCCAACAGGTGATTATAAACATAATTTGGTACCAAAACACTATCCAGGAGAGGTTTTGAGGAGCAATGATCTCCAGTTTATCAACAAATGTGCAAGACAATCATTGAAATTTTGTAAAACCAATGTTCATCAAAGAAATTGTCAAAGATTTGTACATGTCTCTCTCTACAGAGCCTAATATCATTAAATGATTCAGAATCTTAGAAATTTCCATGCAAAAAAGGTTACGGGTACAAGCCTAAACTGAAGAGGGGTGATCTTGCCGCTCCTTCAGACGGCACTGCATCAAGAACAGTCATTCATCAATAGCTGATCAGGTCATTTACACTTCTGTGATCCAGCATTAGTGCAGAAAAGTACACAGATTTTAGAGCAAAATAAACTGGCATCTTTTCCAAGGACGTCCATGCAACAAAAGAATTACAAATAGGCCAACACAGAAAAAGTTGGGACTGAAATATCTAAGTCCCTTCCAATCTTTCTTTGAGGAACATTGCTTTGAAACATTTCAATCATTTCCTTACACATTTGGTGATAAATTGAATATCCTCTGCCCCTCTTTACCCGCCTTTCCTTTATGATGCATTTGTTCCAAATCATGATTTATATCACCTGTTTGAAATAACATAATTCTTTAGTTTAATTCATTTCTACCCTAATAGCCCCATTCCGACTTTTCTTGGAACAACTTGCAGGTACGAAATGCAGGAATGGATGTTTATTAAAAAATCAAATTAAGCATCATGAGCCTTTTGGGAAACCCACTGCTTAATATAGTCTGTGCCTAGTTTTGCTGTTTGGGTCAGATCACAACAGCACACAAGGGTTACCATGAACATGCAACATAATGAGTTCCCCTTAATTAATAGGATTATTAATATGCAAGCTAAAAACAGAAACAAATCCAGTGCCAGCCAAAAGTGTAAAAAGAACACCCAACTGAATCAGCAGTCAGGAAAAGAGAGTAAGTGTGTCTTCCAGTGCTGCGTCCAGATCACTTTGGTCTGATTCAGGAACATCCTGCTCTCGTTGTTGTCGTCTTCTCCGTCTGTACACTGGTTTCTCATCCAGCTGTTCAACATTTATCTCTTCTCCTGCTTCCATAGCAGACCTCAAGCAAGAAGAGAACCTGGAGGACAACAAGATTTCAATCTACAGCAACATTTCAACACTGATCCTCCAAACACATAATATACACTCACTGGACACTATATTAGGGACACCATGCTAGCACAGGGTTGGTTAAGATTCAACAAGGTGAACAGATGTACCTAATAAAGTGGTCAGTTAGTTCATAGTAGGATACTGATAGCCAAAATAAATAAATCTTAGGTCAGTTTTGCAAACCTCTACCTTTCGATCCTCTTCAGATTTTCCTCCATTTTGTTATTTGCGACTCCAACAAGAAAGCCAACATATTCCTCAGTGACCATTATGTTTCCCTTGTGGCTGACAGGAACCTCGAGACAGTGGGTGCTGCGTACAGCCTGGGTTCAATACAACATAGGCAAAAATATGGAGAGAACATGTCAACCTTCAAAGAGTACATACAGTACAAGACACTTCTGATGTATTATTATCACCATGATGATTTTTCCTTTCTTCCCCACGGTCACACCGGAGTTCCTGAACCCTGAGTTAATGGCCACAGTGTGCTGTGGAACAAACAGTAATGTTAGTCTACTGTTGCAAATGTCATGTTTTAATCAAATCATTACTTTAAGCTTTTGTCTGTGGGTGCTGTTACCAGGAGCTGTGCATCCTCTAATCTTCGGCACTGTACATGCAGAACGCATGGCTCAAACTTAAAGACAGCATCTCCAGATGATTTCAGCAAACCAGCCATCTGTTTAAGAGAGAACCAACATTTACTCAAATAATGGTATTAATGTAAATTAAGGGAGTTTTCCCTATGTTTGTATGGGTTTCCTTATACAACCCAAAAACCTGTGTGAGACTGAGACTAAACAGGTTAACTAACTCGAACTATATTAAACCTCTTACCACATCGTCTTTAATACACTTCTTATGAGAGACGAATAACCAGGAACAGTTCTGCTTCTGCACATCCGGACAGTCTGATACCTGTATTATAAGAATATTAACAATAATAATAATTTAATAATAACACACAATCACCCAGGTGATTCAGACTTACAGCCTAATTTAAGCATTTCATACTCTTCATATACACTTACAAACACACTACAAGGGCAAAAGTATTGGGACACGTCCATGTTGCTGTGGACCTCTTAGTGAGCTTTTTTTTTAAACACTCA
>JAVSBV010030437.1:0-10000 GCA_033117975.1 Parotocinclus spilosoma | reverse complement strand
TGCGTTTGGCTGCTTGGTCTTGAGGGATTAGATCTATTTAGAAAATGTTAACCTTTACGCTTTAGATTTTTCATTAAGTCTAAGATTTATGTCACAGTGGAAATGTGAAAGTGGCATTTTGTGGCACGGGCGGTCTGATGTTGCTCTTTTGGAAAAAAGCTTCTCTATTTTGAATCTATATGCTGTATTTTCAGGGCTGCATTTGACCTTGTGAGTGCATGATAATGTCCCATAAGCATGGTTAATATTCTTGTATTTTATTCACATTTTAATAAGCTTGCCCAAAAGACATGGCAAACAACTGTGTGTTGTTTGATTTCCACCACTGATCTGTTTTTTTTTATTTAACAATGGTTGTAAACAGGCCATTAGCAACACTTAAGTGCGTTTACCGTAAACAAAGTACAGTACTAAATAATCCCAGTGTTGTACCCTGCTTTAGCTAGCCAAACCATTATACACACTTGGTTCTTTGCTTTTATCTTGATTAAATACGGCAAGATATTTGCATTACAATGTGCTTCACGCTCTGATGATGATAGTGGTGTCATTAGTGCGTAATAGGTTCCTCTATTGTGCTCAGATTTGCACGGAGATTGTAATTGTATGTAACTGACATCTATCATTATAACTAAGTGGGACAGAGCTTCATGCTAATTGAAAAAATAAAATTAGGGGGTTACCGGCATAAACCAACTTACTTTTGGTACAGGGACTAGGCTTAAGTTAAGGATTGTGCCCAAGGAGTTTACATATTTATGTTTCTGTATTGGCCTAGGATCTTACCGTTATATAATATTAGCTTTGTTTTCAGTAAAAAGAATACATTAACCTTTTAATAACTGAAATTTGAACAGTGAAAAATGTTGCGGATTGACATCGACATTGACGGGACATTACGATATTCACACCGTCTTTTTTATGCTGAAATGTTCAAATACGTGACGCTGTACAATACAAGCACACACTAACAAGCATGCACACTGTAGAACCAAAATAATAATGTTTACAATATAAATAAACATATCTTGCCGGGTGCACACAACCAAGAGGGAATGAGTCCAGTTGAAGACATTCATTTCCAGATCAATGTACGACCTTTTAAAAAACCTTGATATCAAATATATTAAATTTTCCATTTCATGTCTTCCTGCCAGAGAAACTTGAGTCCCCTAAAATTGTCCCCAGCACAGACCGTAACAAACACAACAGAATAGGACATATAGGATATATGTGCTCAATTTGACCAGCAGTTTACGGACAGAACATTCAGAGAGAAAGGAAATATTTTTATTCCCTAATGTAATTAACTGTAAGTGTTGAAGTCAATCAGATGGTTGTTAAGTTGTACTTGCCTGTCAACGGGTGCTCGAGTGAAAAAAAATGCTCAGTGTTCAGATGTTGGTGTTGCCTCTGGTCTGGCCAGACAAAGGTGATGCATCAGACACAGGTGTCCACACTTACATTTTGGATAGGTTTTTTATGGAATATTACATTCTAGCACATAAATGATTTGCTCTTGAGCCTCCCCCAGATTCTGCCTGAACGAGAAGCTTAACCCCAAGCTGCTGTGAAGCTGCTGAAATATGGCGCTCCATATGATATCTCCCTTCCATCAAATAACAATCCTGGAAAAATGCCACAAGTGCTCACTGAACCAGCTGCTGATAAAGGAACTGCTTACAAAGGCTCTGGTTGATTCATATTTACTTTCAGGAGCTCCAATCCGGGTCAGATTCCCCACTGGGCTGGAAACTGATTAGCATCTTAGGGGCTTTGACAAAATGAATGTGGAGAAAATCTGGGCCCGTATCTTAAAACTATTGTTTTTTAATTAATACAGGTTCTCCCTGTTTCACGATGACCTGACTTAACGATATTTTAACTTTACGATGGGAAACCAATAAAAAACATAAACATTCAGCAGAAACCGTACTCTGAAAAAAGGGGATATTTTATTACAGGATATTTCATTTTGAAGTATCCCCTAATTTTTGTAAGCAGTAAATTTGATGTAATACTAAAAATAAGGAGGGTTAGTAAAAGTAGAAGGCTATTTTAACAGCAACAGTACGTGTTTAATTTAAATCCAAAAATTTGCATCAAACCTGGTTTGTGCAACAGTATGGAAAACAATTGGCATACATTATATTTTATGTATTGTTTTTTTTCCTAACCAGAATTTAATTCTTTTTCTATAATTTTTTTTTATAAATCCTTTTATAAACAGTTCAGCAACACATGTAGGCCAATCATTTATGTCAAGTAATACATTTCTGTAATGTTACCAGATTATATGTTGGACAAGTGCTGCATGTTTTTTGGTTTTGCGAGAATGATGGAGACCATAAACAGCTGGTCATTTCAACAGCCAAGTAAATGGTGTTTGTGTCTGTTCTATTGTAAATAGTACACCTTTGTTGTTTTTTAAACTGTCTATCGATGAATTTTTAGCTCACGTCAAGTACGTCAAATAATTTCTGGTTGGTCAACAATGGTTGGTTGGTCAAACCTAATGTCTATTTTGGTCAACATACTGTTTCAATACTGTATTGTGACATAAACGTTAAACGTCATACATGTAGATTTCTGAGAAAACAGCTTGTAAGAATGTCCTGGGAACAGCACATGGGAAAATTCCTGGCCAGTTCATCTGATCAATGGTAACGCCTATGTACTTATGGCTTATGAGATGTTTTGGCTATATAGCAAAGGGACCGTGTTCAGTGGTAATGTTTAAACAACCAGGCTGCTCAAATACTCCTGTTGACCCTGCCTGCTGTTAACTTAATTAATTAATTTCCGTCTTTACTCTTCACACACCAAATTCCAAACCAAATATTTCTTTGAGCACATATATCGGTTATGTTCTATTGGCACGCCAATAATGTGAAATGAGACCTAAACCTCTGCTGGTCTCCTCTCATGAAGAGGCAGGTGGCACAGTATAATAAATGATGGTGCTGAAGTCGTCTGACCTGGGCCACCTTTTCCAATCTGTACAGAACGTCTGTCTGCAGTCTGTGTCTTCATTAGCTCTCGGGGAATCTAATTAATTCATGTGCATTTCACACGAGGGCCCGCCAAGGGGACCGTCTATGGGTACTGCATATTATTTACGTACCTTTATACCCGTTGTGCTATCTCTGAATGTTTCATTCACACAGACCAACAGATGGTGTGATAATAAGGAAATTGGTATTATCGAAATCCTAAGGTCCCAGGTTTATTTGCTGTTCGTACTGTGTGTCTGTTGGTCAGTGCATACACAAACTACTGTGTTTCACTGTGCCCTCACTTATCACTTCATGAATCCCTTAATGAATTGCTAGGTATTTATTATTTAGCACAGCCATCTGTGGCCCGGGGTGTAAGAAAGTACCTGCCTGCTGCTTGTTTGTAAAGTATGGAATGACTGTCTCCCATGAGCTTAGCAATCCAAATATGGGTGTGTGTTAATGCATGTTAATGGATACAGAATATAAAACTTATCATTCTCCTCCAAGTGTGTTCAACTATACAGTGATGTATTGTGGTAGCCTAGCGGTTAAGGTACTGGACTATGGACCAGAAGGTCCAGGGTTCAAATCCCACTTCTGCCAAGCTACCACAGTTGGGTCCCTGAGCAAGGCCCTTAACCCACAATTGCTTGGATTGTAAGACTGTATGACTTGTAAGTTGCTCTGGATAAGGGCGTCTGCTAAATTCCATAAATGTAAATGTAAATGTGTTCAGAACGATGTGGTGCCTGGTTCCAAAATATTTGAGGATGCAACAGAATGTGACCTGCTGTGCAGAAATTAAGACACCTATCAGCCATAACATTAAAACCAGTGACAGGTGACATGAATAACATTGAGAATGTGATCCTCTGGGCAATGTTCTGCTAAGAAACATTATGGTCCTGGCATTTATTTGGATGGTACTTTGGAACATACCATTTATCTAAACAATGTTGCAGAGTACACCCCTTCATGGCAATAGTATTTCCTAATGGCAGTGGACACTTTCAGCAGGATAATGCACCCTGACGCTGCAAAAATGTCCAGGAATGGATTGAGAACATGAAAAAGACATCCAAGACATCCATGGGGGCCCCGCCTTGCAACTTCAAGGACATAAAGCGTGTTCTGCTAACATTTGAGTGTCAGATACTACAAGCCACCTTAATATGTCTTGTGAAGTCCATTCATTTACTTTTAGGTCATTTAGCAGATGCCCTTATCCAAAGCGACTTACAATTCATACAGTCTTACAATCCAAGCAATTGTTGCTCAAAGGCCCAACTGTGGCAGAGGTGGGATTTGAACCCTGGACCTTCTGGTCCATAGTCCAGTACCTTATCCACTAGGCTGCCACAGTCCCTCAATAGCTCAGAGACATGGCTTCACGAAGGGGATTTACACAATATTTGGCAGGTGGTTTTATTGTTATGACTGATCAGCATGGTGGAGTAGTGGTTAGTGTTGTCACCTCACAGTTCCAAAGATTCTGTTTGGAGTCCCTGTTTTGAGTTTGCATGTTCTCCCTGTGTCTGCGTGGGTTTTTCTCTCACATTCCAAAGACGTGTGTGAGGTCATTTGGCATTTGTAAAGTGTCTTACTGGGTCTTTGTTTTTGTTTTCCCCCCTTGTGCCCTGTGCTGCCAGTTAGACCACTTGACCGCTTATGAGATTTATAAATGAGGTTATAACCCTTATACCCAAGGTAATAGCCCATAATACTAAGGATTAGAAAATCATCTCTGAACATCAAACACATAAGACGAGATGAATGAGGCACAATAGCAGAAGTCCACACTGGCTTCCAGTTTAGATACCATGATCACATGATCATGGAATCCTGGTATGATACAGGTATGTGCCATTTAAAGTCCATTCAATCATAAAACCTTCACTTTAATGACAGAAGTCTTACGAATTATAATAGGAAATTAAAATTTGTCTCATATACATCTTATTCATGTCTGAATGGCAGAAAACTAGTTCCTAATAACTCTAGAGTTTCATTCACTTTTGTTTTTGGTAAAGGTTTCAAGTTGTATAAAAATTTATGTAATATACATTACATTGCACTGCAAGTTTTCATATTGTGTTTTAGTTAATATTGCTTTGTTTTTTACACAAAACACTACATTTACATTTAGCAGACGCCCTTATCCAGAGCGACTTACAACTGATACAGTATTACAATTCAAGCAATCATGAGTTAAGGGCCTTTCTTAAGGACTCAACTGTAGCAGCTTGGCAGAGGTGGGATTTGAACCCAGGACCATCAGGTCCAGAGTCCAGTACCTTAACCGCTAGGCTACCACAGTCCCCCTTTGTGCAAAGTATCTAACTACTTCCACATAATGTAATGCATTAATGTAATGTTAAACGACAGTCTTTTGTTTTTCTGTTGTCTTATAAGATATTTAATGTTTTAAAAAAAGTTTATACCCATACAAACATGAACGTATCTGTTTCCATGTTTTAGAGGTGCTGAAATTCGCATGTTTGCATGTCTGCTCTTCAATGCCTTATTGTCATTAGTAAATGCTCAAGACTCAGATTGCTGCAGTATTTACATTTTTCACCGAGTGAGCCATATTGTTGCCTTAATAAACACAATCCAAAAAGTTCTGTGTGGGCTTGCTATCAGCTGCAGCTCATTAAATTCGAACCAAAATAGAAAGTACAGTACAAATGGGATCTTCCTGCTGTGTCTGATGTGAATTCCGCATAGTTATAACATTACGGTCTTACATAGTTCACTGCTCTTTCCATTCAAATGTTCCGGAGATGTGTTTCATTACTGCTTTAAATCACCCACATCAACTTCCTACACTCTTTCTCCTTGAGGGAATCCCTATCACCATCTGTCCCAAAACTTCATTAGCTCTACATTACTATAGAGCTCAGGAGAAGAACCCAGAAGGCTTTGCAATGTGATACGACTTGCTGCTTAAACTAACTATAGCTGTCCATTCACATTACAGTCAGTAACATTACTGCACTGTAGATAGCTAGCAAGAAAGCAGAGCAAGCAAGCATATTAGCATGCAGGTGGCTCTCTGTAAAAAAAAATATCAACAAAACAAATAAAATTTTCAGATTTCACTGACTTGCTGCATTGCGGGTTTTCAAAAAATATTAATGGAAAAAATATATTGCAGATTTTTGCTGTTTCTCTTCATTTGGAGTGTCTTTCTGTCTCTTTGTTTTCATTCCCACCTTGTCCCCTGTGCTGCCAGTTAAACCTTTCTTGTAGATTAGCTTTATAAATGAGGTTATAACACTTATATCCAAGGAAATAGTCCATAATACTGATGATTAGAAAATCATCTCTGAACATCAAACACATAGGACCTTAAGATGGTTAAGGCACAATAGCATTTACATTTACATTGATAGTATTTAGCAGATGCCCTCATCCAGAGCGACTTACAAAAGTGCTTTAAAGACATCAGTAGCAGAATCTATTCCTAATAACCAGGGATCTAAGCAGAAGTCCACACTGGCTTCCAGTTTAGGTACGGTGGTCACATGATCATGGAATCCTGATATGATACATGTATGTGCCGTTTAACGGCCATCCAATCATACGCCGTTCGCTTTAACAACAAAAGTCTTAAAAATTATAATAGGATATGATAAAGTGTCTTATATACATCTTATTTGTGTTTAAATGACAGAAAACTGGTTATACTAGTTAGAAACCCTTGAGTTCCATTCACTTTTAATTTTGGTAAGTGTTGTTTGGTAAGTGTGTTGTAGTTTAAATTTAAAGCAGGTAATTTACCACAACACTTGGCAGATCGGTTTTGTTTCACCACACAGCTCATTGGTCCTGTCGTACCTTACCACATGATCAAGAGACTGGTTCCTGCTAAACTGGCAATGTCTATCTATAGTCTAATGTCTATCTGTATTTAAGACAGACATAGATACAGTTACATGTACTGTACTCATACTCATTTCAAGTATAATGTTTATCACTAATGAACGCTACAAACTTTTTTGTCTTTAGGGCAGACTTTTTTTATTGCATGTTTCACGACGATCATATTTGAAGAATACTAATATATATATATATATTGGTATTTCTCGGATCCGCCGCAGCACCAATGGTTAAAAAAAAATAATAATAATCTTTTAAGCTTTTTACGCCCTCCGGTGGAAAGCCAACAGTTTTCTTCTGTTCATTTTTTTTTTTTCCAGATTCACTTTAATTTAATTTCAATTTTATTTTTAAATAAAAAAATATTTTTATTGCTTTCTCCTTCCTTGTATTGATTCCACATAGTCCTCGAGAAACTGAAAAGTGCTGAAAAATAATTTTGAAAAGATTTTTTTTTTCCTCCGTCCTCAGTAGATTCTTAAGTAGGGACATCCGAGGAACAAGCAATTAGCAGTGATCTACAATGGCAGAACAACGTACCGCTTTATTATTGGTTGTATGGTTTAATTAATGATGTTGATGTTAATTTAAATATTTAGTGACATTTGGCCTTCATTTTTTGGTCACTGTCGTGATTCACTGATCTGTAAGTGACCTGTAAGCTGCTGAGCCTTTAAGTTGGCTTAGGTTACATTATACGCAGGTTGCATCACCTTGCTCTTGCTCAGGCTCCTTGCTTCATTTGTATGAAAAGTGTGTAATGTAATGGCACTTAGAAATAATTATAAAGACTGTGCTATAAGTGGATATGATCTTGCATAAACTGTGTGTACAGTCATGAATCTTTCTGTTTCAAAAAAAAGCAGCCAGTGCTGAATGATTGATTCATGTTCATTATCATTCAGCGCACGCTGTATAGAGCAGAACACTTGCACAGATGGTTAATAATATAGAGGCAAAGGATCGTGTCACCGGTAAAACCTAGTTTTTGTTTTCACTGTTTTGAAGTTTTCATTTTTAATTCTATTTAGCTGTCGTGTAATCAATTTGATTAAACTTCTTTGTTATTATAACAGCACAGGGTTGCAAAGTATAATGAAACACTGTCGGGCTGCTTCTAGAGTGCAATGAAAAGTACAAGGATAAAAGGAATAGAATAAAATGCAAAAAAAAAACAGAACAAGAATTAAGTATGTAAAAAAAAATAAAATGGAAATAAGATTAAATTAACATAAAATCATATAATAACACAATACTATATTTTTTTACATTTTAACCCATGAACATAAGAACAAATGTGTTATTTGAAAAACTGCATAGAAATGCAGTAATTTCTATAAGATTTTAGTGATTTGTTAGATATTATATTTTAAGATAATTGTAATATTTAATCATATCACAAGTGTATATTACAAGTAGCAAAACTTGGGTTTTAAAGACAAATAGATAATTACTTTAGTTGGGTTAATTAGTTCATCAGATTTGTTTGCCTTAAAGGTTAGGGGTTTGACATTAGGGTTAAGGTTTGCTGTTTGGGTTAGGGCATCTTCTCAGACAGACTTTGCAATAGAACATGCTCTCCATGTCTGAATATACATAGAATCTTTCCAATAATGAGCCTGTTGTTGGTGCTCAGGTCCAAAAAAATGAAAAAGGATCTTGGATTGGATTAATTTACCTATTTAATGTCATATCAGCTTCAATGGCTATTTGAGACAGGAACAATGTGACATCAATACTAGACACTCATGCTGGAGCAATTTAGAGTGACCAGTTAACCTGGAGTATCAGAATATCACAGAATAAACCCATGTGGTCACAAGAAGGACTCCATACATACTGCGTCCAATGCTGGGACCGAACCTGGGGAGCTGTGCAATAATCATGCTAAATGTTTGTGTCACTGTGATACCCATGCCCAGCTAACACAGAATAGACATGAAATTAGAGGACAAAAGGGATGAACAGGACTGGAATGATAGAATATACCAGGCTAAAGTAAATAAAGCACACAACTACCGATAATTACAAAGAAGTAGGTAGTGAGAGTAGCTACACAAGAGGATGGTCGAAGTTAATATATGAGACGAGCAGGACAAGCTGGCTAGAGCTAAGCACACAAAATGAAGACTATGGGGGATCTACAAGATGATGAAAAGCAGGCTAGAGAGGGGAGATAAAATGAAGAAGCCTAGAAGGCTGGAGGGAATACACAAAGTACACGGAGACCCAGAATGAGAGAGAAAGGAAGAAATAAACAGAGAGGGAAACACACCAGCCAAGTCCCTGAGATGGCATCGACAATGAAGGAAGGTAAACAAAGAAGAGACACTAAGAAGCATATGCAAATAGGGATAACATTGTGTGTAAATGCACCCAAGATGCCTTTATATAAGACACAAATCATTTCAGCTTGGTTGTTTGGTTCAGTGCTTCTAAACTTTTATAAACATATATAGAGATAATTAATAGAACATTTACAGCCAGAGAAAATAATAAAGTGACCTAATAGTGTTCTAGAGCCTGAAGTTAAATAAAGCTCTGGATTTGTCATGTAAACATGAATCTTTAAAAGCATTTGGACTTTGAGTCCCGTCTCACTGTATTTCTGCCTTTCGCTTTCTGTGCTGGAGGAAAGAATGATTCTGAAATGAGAGAGTTGCCCTCTCCCGACCCTTCATACCCATGCAATTTCACAGAGCTGATGGAATTACAGGGGGCACAGGATCAGAGCATTAGATAGCCAGGCCAGGACTGAGGATGTATCATGAGTTGCAGTGGAAATCAGTGAAAATCATCAACATTAATACTTTAACATTTAGTCATTTAGCCCATGCATTTATCAGAAGGGACAATAGAACCTTACAAACCAAGCCATTGTGTTTTATGACACAGTCCAGTATCTTAACCCCTAAGATATCACAGTCCCAAACATAATAATATGCTTTGAATACAGTGTTCCCTCGTTTATCATGGGGAAAAAGTATTTACTCACTATTTTATCCGTAGAACTGTCAGAACGTTTGGGTAACATCGTAGGGTTTGAATGAATTCAGTGTAGAATGAAACTTTCACAAACAGCGAACACAAAACCGCAGATAAAAACTTGTCATGTCGCC
>JAVSBV010030426.1:0-11683 GCA_033117975.1 Parotocinclus spilosoma | reverse complement strand
AAACACACACACATCTGTAATAAACACACACACACACACACACACACACACACACACACACACACACACACACACACAAACTTTCCTGTGTATTTATTTTTTCTGTGTTGGCTTCAGATGTTTCTTCCTGCAAAATGAAGCTTCTACATTTGTTTATATTTTTTATTTATAATAATATAACGGAATTAAAATAATATAATTGACCGTTTTTGGTTATCTCTTGTTATTTTTAAATTATTGTTTTTTTTCTGTTTCTTCACACGTTACTGAATTTCAGTTTTAAAAAGAACTTTATTTGGACATTTTTCTTTTCTACTTTTTTATTTCTGCACTTTTTATTTTTTGAATTTATTTTGCCCCGTTTTTCTTTGTTCTAGCTTTTTCTTTTTTTTTTTTTTATGTAATTCCTATTTATCTTATTTTTTTTCCTTTATTATATGATCTTTAGTGCAATGTTATTTTATGGGGGGTTTTTTGTGCTTATTATTTATTTATATTATTTATTAATTTATTTAAAAATTTTTATTTTGTTTATTCTGACTTTTTTCAAATTTTCTCTTTAGATTTTTTTAATATTTCTTCTCATTTTATTAATTCAGACTATTTTCTCTTTGTTTCTATTATTTTCTGTATCTTTCACTTTATAAAATATAAATTTTTTATTTATTATGTTTACTTATCTTTTCTCTTTTTCGGTTCCTGCTTTTATTTATTTATTTTCCAATCGTTTCTTGTTCGCTTGTTATTTTTCCTTTACATGAATCTTTTGTTTAAAATAAATAAATAACCCTCCATGACTTCTCTTAATTCTATTTGGGTGGATTTTGCATGTTCTCCCCACGTCTATGTGGTTTTACTCCCTCGTTCCAAAATCAAACATCGGGTCAAGCGGTGCGTTTAAAATGTCCGAGCACGAGTGAGTGTGTGCATGGGCCAAGCCATGGATCAGTGCCCTGTCTGGGGTGGGTTCCCGCCTTACACCCTGTGCTGCCTGTTAACTAAAACACGACTAAACTCTGCTCTAAACCTTCGGTTAGTGAAACCTGTATTAGATAAAAATGCAGTTTGCAACGTGTGTGTGTGTGTGTGTGTGCGTACATTTACAGCGTGTGTGTGTGTGTGTGTGTGTGCGTACATTTACAGCGTGTGTGTGTGTTGTCGTTACCTGGATCGCAGGTGCTGTGTGCAGTGCTCCGATGCGAGTGTGTGTCATTTTGAGGCAGCTGGCTGTGTGTTACTGCTCGTCCACCCACCGACACACCAGTGTGTGTGTGTGTGAGATCTTATAGCACGAGGGGTGGAGTCAGCCCAGCACACACACACACACACACACACACACACACACACACACACACACACACAAATCTAACTTCCTGCCTACACACACAATTTAAAACCCAAAAACATGCAGGCAGTTTTTTTTTACATTTCCTTTGCCAGAGATATTTTAGGATTATTTTTATTTTTCTGGTCATTTTTATCGTCTTAAATCTCTAAAATCTATCAGAAATACTTTTCTGCATTAATGCTGCATCCCAGAAGAGTACATGACCTTTACCAAGGGTCCGGACCCAACCCCGGACCATCACAGACCATGGCTTTTGGACTTGTTCCCTTCTTTGCTTCCGAAAAAGATCTGCAATCCTGATTGGTCCATCCTAAAATGCCTCCTAGCCCAGAGAAGTGGGCGGGGCTTTGTGGGCGTGGCTTGTGTTTTTGTACAGTAAAGTTTTAAGCGGTATTTGTGAACGTAATAAAGGTTGGATAAAAATCCCTTACCCGTGCGCTCCTGTCAGATAATACTGATCAATGACCGTTCTGAGGGAGGGGAGAGTGATCGCCCCTGTTCGGTTTACTTTTCAGGACTGAAATTCGCCCAGATGAGTGTGTTTAAGATGAAAGCAAAAAATTTGGGGTTTGTTTGATTTTGCCACCTGTTTTCTGAAGCAGGGATTCCTTTCGGCCACACGAGGGCGCTGTTACGGTTCATACAGTCTTATACACTATGTGAAGGAGCGTGTGATTAAACTTATTTAATTATTATTTCAATCTGAAAAAACGTCCAAACACCCCCGCCCCACCTCCACCCAAAAAAAGGGGTACTACTACTTATTTATTTAGGAAAAATAAATAAATAAATAAAACTTTACACAAATTCAAACATCATACGTTAGATTATTTAACATTCGCTTGTTTTTAATAATGAATATTTATTAATGACGCTTTATATCAGAAATCAGTTCTATTACACCGCCTCTAGGGGGCGACACGGTGCTTCCGACAGCTTTTTTTTCATGATTGTCGTCACTGCGACACATGGCGCCTCAAGAACATAAAAACGCCCATAAAAAAAAGTAAAACAAAAAAAAAAGTGAGTAAACCGACATGGTGGCCATTTTGGAATATTCACGTTCGATATTTCAAACGGAAAGGTGGGCGTGTGACACGTCAAACCGGTGGAGAATTCCGCCCGAAAAACAACGGAGCGCTTCATTTTAACGTAACTTCCTTCCTGCTCGTATTCAAACGGCGATTTCATGTGAAACTAGGAAATTGAGCGTGAGGTCTACAGAACGTTCGATATTCCGACCTTTTGAACATCGAGATCGTCGCTGGCAACGCGCCTGTGATGATGACGTCGAGTCTGATATCGTTTTAAGACAGCGAAGGATGGAATTACGACGAGGGCTCTTGCTGAACGAGGCCCAAGCGGCGGTTACTGTTGCTACAGCCGTTCTGCTTAAGGATAAACACGATCCGTCACAAGTTACGTTAAAGTTACGTTAAAAAGAAGCGCACCGTTGTTCCGCCGGTGGATTCTCAACCGGTTTGACGCGTCACACGTCTACCTTTTCGTTCGCAATAGCGAAGCCGGATGTTCCAAGATGGCCGCCGAGTCGGCTACATGGTCCAGAGCTCGGGTCTGAAATTAGATCACCGGCTACGTTTACATTTTTTTTTTCCTTACTTTCAAAACAGCTTGCATTTATTTAAACCTGTTCTTATTTCGTAACTACGTAGTTGTAGTTAAAGTGAACTAAATTCGTACAGCTTGAAAGTTCGTTCATTACGCTCAGGTGTAACTCCTCCCCTTTCGTTACTTGCTTCCATGACAGCATCGTCCTATCCGAGGTAGCCTCTCAGGTAGCCCACACTGATTTTTTCGTAGCTTTGCTTTACCGCCGAACCTTTGCTTTCGTTTTGTCGTTTATTAAATTCGGCTTTTAACAGCTCCTCTCTGTCGCTACTTACGAGGTTATTGCGGTTGCCAGATTTAACGTTTCGAGTCCGACAGTCGATTTTACGGATTGGCTTAAACGTTCGCTAGCGACGCAAGGAAACGCACCTCATCAGAGGCGGTATACGAACCAGACAGGTTCATAACGCAACTTCTGACGCCCGCGAACGTATTCAGGCGTATTCGAATTCAAACGTAAACTGAACGTAAGAACTATCCGGCGATCTCATTCGCGTTCGTCGTATTTGTTTATTATTTTCTTTAGCGTGCTCTCCATCCCTCTCAGTTTTTCTCGCAGTCGCGCTATTTTCTCCTCCCGGAATAGCGACGCGTAACTGAAACCGCGATTCGCCGGGGAAGGCGTAAAGCTGGACGGCCCGCCCACTTCCTGTCCCGCCTGGTTGGCCGTTTCGGGATGAGCTACTTCAGCTGACGCGTTCTGATTTGGGGCCGGCTTTTCGTTTGTGTTTTCACACTCACGTAAACCCCGCCCATCATCGGCGAGTTCCTCCGAAATATTTACGTTACTTACGTTCATCCGACGCCCTTCGTTTTCGGCTTCAGCTACGTCGTTTTTAGCGTTAGCTAAGGCTGGGCGTGCGTCGTTCGGATTCGGACGTCCGCCTACAATCCAATCGTCGCCTTCGACGGCCGCGACGTGAACCGAGCTATCGAAGTTAACTCTGTTTTTTACTTTCGCTTTCTTCGGGTTGCCAGGGACGCTGTTGAAAAGTAAATGTCTACGACACGTAATCCGCCCTCCTGCGAGTCGGCTAACTTTAACGTAACTTTTCACTTCGGCTACGTTCGAATTCGCCGTTTCGACGTTATTTGCGTAACCTCGGAGGCCGGTCGCACCTACGACCTCGACGCTCTGGCGGTGCTCGGACAAATCCTGAACCTCGGAATTTTTTACGCCAGCTACGACTTTTGTGTCGCATTTGTCCCAAATATCGGGACTTTTCCCGCTTTGACCGGACGACGCCGTAACTTCGCTTCTCTCATCTTTCTGCCCACGTCGGTCTACGTCGTCGTTAGCGTTAGCATTAGCGTCGCTCTTAAAGCGCTTCTCGGAGACTTCAGGAGTTCCGTCCGGTTCCACCGTAGCGTTGCCAGATGTTCTCCGTTTACACTCCTGCTTTCCAGCTGTAGTTCTTTCCCGTTCGTTAGCGTCCTCGTTAGCGTCCTCGTTAGCGCCCCGGAACTCCCACTCACTTTCAGCGAACATTTCGTCTTTGATCTTTGTTCTAACGGTGTTGGTGCTCGAGTCCTTCATGGGAGTTTGAGGGCCGTCCTCGGGTACCTCTGCCCGACCGGCCGCCCCCCTCCCCTCGATGACATCACTCGTCCCTCCTCCAACCTGCAAAAACAATTCATTATTATTATTAATATTATTATTATTAATATCATCGTTATTATTATTATCGTTATTATTATCATCAACATTATCATTATTATTATTGTTGTTATTACTATTATTATTATTGTTATTATTATTATATATTATTAATAATGTAGTATTTAAATGATTTGGAAGAAAAAAACAGTTTGGGGGTTTAAATGGTTATATATATATAAATATAAAAAACATTAATTAAATTATAATAAAAGTGACAATACATTTAGTTTTACTTTGACTAATATATTAATAAAATTACAATTTTTAAAAAATATTAATTTAATATGTATATTATTACCTTTACTCTTGTATAATTACTATTATTATTATTATTATTATTATTAATGCAGGATTTTAATGCTTTAAAAGAAAAAAATGGTTTATATATATATTTAAAAAAACATTAATTAAATGATAAAAGTGACAAAAATTAAACAATAGATTTAGTTTTGGGGGAATCAATTTACAGAAAATCATTTAGTTTTACTTTGACTAATATATAAAAAAAATGCAATTTCTTAAAAATAATTTTAATATGTATATTATTACCTTCACTTTTGCATTATTATTATTATTAATAATAATAATAATAATAATAATAATAATAACAAAACCGTTATTACTTTTATTTTTCATTCTTAATGATACTGTATCATCAAATTACAGGTTGTTTGATTTGAGTTAGGAAGCTTAAATGTAAAAAAAAAAATTATTTATATAATATAATAAATATATATATACCACAGGTACAGGTGAGTTAGGAGGCGGAGCTTCACATTCTGGTTTGTTCTTCCTGATTGAGAGATAAATCCGTCCATCAAACAGAACAATTAAATTCCTCCTGTGGGATAAAACCGATCCCGAGCCTGATCCCCAATTCAGAGCCGAGAACTTCAGAGAGATTTCACCTAAAAAAGAATTACAAAAATACTATTACTAATAATAACAATACTAATAATTATTCATAATAATATTAATGTTATTATTTTTATTGTTATATTAGTATTGCTATTTTAATGTTTTTGCTATTATTCATATGAAAATAATAATAATAATAATAGTTAATGCTCATTTTATTATTTTCATTATTTTCTTCATTTAATTGTATGAATTAAATCAAGTCCCCCCCCCTCATTTTTGGTCTGAATGTACAATAATAAAAAATAAATAAACAAATAATTAATTAATTATGAATAATAATAATAATAATAATAATAATAATAAGTTAGTGTTCATTTTATTCTTTTCATTATTTAATTATATGATTTCCCCCAAATGTTTTTTGGTCTAAATGTACAACAATAATAATAAAACATAATAATTAATTAATTAAATTATTAATAATAATAATAATAAGTTAGTGTTCATTTTATTATTTTCTTTTTTTTAATTATATGAATTAAATCAAGTTTTTTTCCCAAAATGCTTTGTGGTCTAAATGAACAATAATAATAAAAAATAATAAATAATTAATTAGTCAAATTAATAATAATATGAATAATAATAAAGTAAGTGTTCATTTTTATTATTTTCATTATTTTATTTATTTAATTGTACGAATTAAATCAAGTTGTTTTTTTCCCCCAAATGCTTTTTAGTCTAAGTGTAAAATAATAATAAAAAGTAATAAATAATTAATTATTACAATTATTAATAATAATAAGTTAATGTTCATTTTATTATTTTTTTTAATTTATTTTCTTTTTTAACTTATGAATTAAATCAAGATTATTTTTACCCAAATGCTTTTTGGTTTAAATGCACAATAATAATTTAAAAAAATAATGAATAATTAATAAATAATAATAATGATAAATATTATTCAATAATAAGCTGTAAATTTACCTCCACCATATTTTACAAAAGTGTCTTTGATCTTTATTTTAATTTTCTCTATTTTGTATGATTTTTGTGTTATGATTATGATTATATAATGGGGTTTTTTTGGGATGGGGGGGTTCTTGCCCGAGGTGACGAAGCTCTGGAGCAGTGTGTGAGCTTCCCGTTTGGAGGTGACGATTGGGAATAAGAAGTGGCCCGGGTGCAGAGGGGGCGGATTCGGGGTGGTTCTTGTGACCCTGAGCTGTACGGGACAGATGAGGGTGGCGGCTCCGCAGGGCTGAGGCTGAGGGTGATGGGTGAGGATTTTTTTGGTGATGGAGCGAGGTAAGGAGTTAAGAGGAAGCGTGGTGATGGAGGCGTCGTTAGGGATGAAGAGCTCGGTGTTCTGTACATCAGCCATCATTCAAAAAAAACTACAACCAAACGAAAACAAACTCAACTCAGAGACAAATAAAGGCTGGAACAAAAGAGTCAGAAGTTCAAGTTCTGATACCGAGTTCAAATATCTAATGCAAATCTAAATAGGTGATCAAATAAATCAATAAATAAAGATTCAAGTTCAAATAAAACCAATACAATCCCGAATAAAAAAAAAATAAAAAAAAATAAACAAAACAGAAACACCAACTATTTAATAAAAAAGATGAATAGGACAAAACCAATATTAAAGTCATGAATTAAAAAAAAAATAGAAAATAATCTAAGTTATGAAATCAAAACAAACATTTCACTAGAGTTAAAAATAAAAGTTAAATACAGACAAAAGACAACAAATAAAACTCTAAAATAAAGTTCTAAAATAAAACAAATAAAGCCCTAAAATAAAACTGTCAAATAAAAAAATACATTATAAATAATAATAATAATAATAATAATAAATCAAACTGTGCGAGATTATAAAAATTTGAAGAAAAAATATTTGAAGCAAATATTTACACAAATTGAAACAAACAAAAAAAAAAAAACAACAAAAAAAAAAAAAAAAAAAACAATCACGAAATAAAAATAAAATATCAACTTTAAAAAAATTAGCAGGACAACAGATTCTTCAAATAAAGTAAAACTATATAATGTATAATGACATGAAAATAAATAACATAAATACAGATTAAAATAACTATAAATTAAAACACAGTAAAACCACTAAAATCGTAAAATATAAATAAATAAATAAATAAATGAAAAAGATTATTAATAATAATAATAATAATAATGCAAAAACATCCTAAAGTACCATAACAAATTTAAGGAGCATTAATGAAAGGCATCATACAAATTTAAATAAAATAAAACAAATAAAGCCCTAAAGAATAACACTGGCCTGGACGCCAATCCCAGCAGAAACAGTACAATTAATTAATTAATTAATAATAATAATAATTAAATGTTCTTACACTCGCGCGCAGCTGCTAAATCTTCCCACGTGGAGCCTAAACAGAGGAACAGAAGAACACGGCCATGTTGGATTGGAACACAGCCATGTGTAAAGTGCACACTTTAATAAAGTGAAGATTGATTTAGGACGGACCCGGAAAAGAAGAACGCGTTTACATGAGTGATAAAGCAACAAACCGATTTAGAAGAGATAAAAATCAAACATATAACCATCTAAATCCTTATTAAAGTTGATTTTAGTCACTAATAAACAGTAGAGCGCTGTAAAGTTTAATAAATTGATATTTGTAGTACGCGTGCAGCTCGACTAAAGTTACTGATTAACGCGGAGCGCGCGCTCTGTATGACAAAATACAGGCTAAGAAATAAAACTAGTTCTTAAACCTGTTTATTATTCCGCGTTTCGTCTCAGTTTGAAAGAGTTTTTACTTTAATTTTAGTAAGTTACTTTGCGTAGCTACGTTACGTGTTGACATTCGATCTGCTCGATAAAATGGGCGTTCCGAATTTCAAAATTAAAGTCCCAACCGAAACGAATTTATTTTGTGCAAAGTTAAAATAAGTGACGCTTTGATTTGAGTTAAAATAAACTTTAGAAATTCTGTTAAATTCTAGTACTGGATCAGATTAGGAATATGAAATTAAGTAAAAAATAACGTAAAAAAATAATAATAAACGGGCCAGGTGTCTTGTTTTTGGTGTTTTTTGTTTTGTTTCACGTGTTGGGAGAATTAAAGCTTAATTTCCTAACATAAAAAAAAAAACCATAATGCTGGAAAAACAAGGTTTTCTAAATTTAAACCCTATGAAAATTTTATTTTTACAAAACTGTTAAAAACTGTGTTTATAGCGTAAAAACAAACAGAAATTAGATATGTAAAATAAATGACAGTAATTTAAATAAGGTAAAAAAAAACAGGTAAAAAAATGTAGATTTAAGTGAATGAATTAAAATAAATGTATTAATTTATAATTCATTCTATATCATTATATACATTTATTATTTATACATTTATCATGAAATAAAAAAGGCAAGCATTACATAATAACACAATGATTTACAGTAAAACTGAATTATTGTCATGAAAATAAAAACAGAAAAAATATTTAGATTAAAGTTAACTGAAGGTGTTTAAAAAAAAAAAAAGATTAGTCTAACTTCGGAATAATAACATCAAAATATAGACACAAAACAATAAAAACGGTAAATAATGCAGAACCTGAATAAAACTAATAATGCACAAGTATCATAAAAAGCAGGTTAAAATTATAAATAAAAAAATGATAGTTCCACTCAATAGGATAATCTTTAAATCAGAATATAAAATAATATTTAAAATAATTATTAATTCAGATTAAAACCAGTATATGAGATGCTTTGGATGCTGGTATATTTTTCAACCAGTTTAACCATCACCAAACTGGTAATAACCAGCATAAACTAACTACAGAAACAGATGAAGTTTAAACATTTATACACATTTACTTATTTTATTGTTTCAATTATTATTAATTATTAGCATTTTTATTATTATTATAAATATTAATGTATTATTAGAATGTTAATTATTATTACTAATATAATAATAATAATAATAATAATTATTATTATTATTATAATTTTTATTGTTATTAATATTACTTTTATTGTTTATTATTATTGTTATTACTTTTATTATTATTATTATTACTTTTATAAATACTTTTATTGTTTATTATTATTATTATTATTATTATTATTACTATTATAATTATTATTTTATAATTATTACTTGTATTGTTTATTATTATTGTTATTACTTTTATTATTATTATTATTACTTTTATAAATACCTTTATTGTTTATTATTATTATTATTATTATTAATAATAATAATAATAATAATAATATTAATAATAATAATATTATTACTATTATTATTGTTATTATTATTATTATTACTATTATTATTATTGTTATTATTATTATTATTATAATTCTTATTGAAACTTTTATTGTTTGTTTTTATTATTGTTTATTATTATTATTTGTATTATTATTATTATTATTATTATAACTATAATTCATTTTTTTATATTTTATTGTGTTTCTTATTGTTTTTTCATCACTAAACTGATCCTAAGCAGCATAAACTAACTACAGAAACAGATAAAGTTCAAACATTAAACATAAAAGAGATTTAAAGGTTTAGAAAGTTTATAATTCCATAAATTAGTTGTTATGATGACAAAAAAAAAACCTGTTGCCTTGGACATTAAACGTCATTTAATTATTTTAGGTTTTATTTAAACCTCTCATTCTGCATCCTAATTCTCTGAGTAGCTTCTTTACTTTTAGTTCTGTTTTACGTTTTTGCCGACGATCATCTTTTTCAGTAAAACGAAAATGAAAGTAAGTACAGTGTAACAAAGGGAGAGAGGGAACGGTTCTGAGGGAGGGGAGAAAGATCACCCCTTTTCAGTTGACTTTTTAGGACTGAAATTCCTCCAGATTGTGAATCGTTTAATAATATTATGGTTTGTAAAGACAGAAATATCTACACTAAATTCCTTCCGATCTATATTACAGGTACATTATTCATTAACATTGGGTCCTAAAGTGGAGGGAGTTCCTCTGATCATCTTTACTCCTCAAACACACTCCTATTGGAACCAAGTCAGCTGTTTAAAATCACATTATTACTTGGTTTTTTATTCATTTTTAACTCTAAATTCCTCCGTCCCAATTTTTTTGGAACGTGTTACAGGTCTGACGTATTTATTAACAAACAAAATGAAGATGAGAATAAAAAATATATATAATATATATATGTGTATGTATATATATGTATATATATATATATATATGCCCAATAAAAAGGAATGTTTTGATAGTTTGTTAGGTGATTTTTGTGATTTATTGTAAGATGATTTGGTGATTCGGTAACGCCCACTGATTCTCACGCTATAATTAAGGCTTGGTTTTACTTTCTTTTTGACTTTGTATTCAGGTGATCTTATTTACAGGTGCCCCTGTTTATACTGTGATAGATTACTTACATTTATTTCCTGGACTGAGCACGAGCAGTAAGCTGATTCTTTGTTCTGTTGTTATATTAGATGATAAAGGCGTGACTGTATGATTTTTATATATATATATAAATATATAATAGTTATATCATAAGATTATAAGGCTTAATACTCGTTCTAAAATGCTCTGTGTGATTTAAAAATGAACTGAATATGTTTGTTAGCAGAGAGAATGAAGTCCTCTCCCGCTGTGCTTCTCCTGTTTCTTGGTAACAGCAAACTCTTTTACTTTAAACGACAGCTGTTAGAGGAAAGTGAAAGTGAAAGGATGACAAGAAAACACTGAGCGTGATCTATAATTATAAATAAATTACCGTCATAAATTATTATTATTATTATTAATAATAATTAATTAATAGTTTGTTTAAAATTAATAATAATGATTATTGTTGTTATTCTTAGTTTTATTTTTTAATTCATTAATTAATAATGATTATTATTAATATTATTTTATTGTTTTATGTTATTATTGTTATGGTGATTATTGTTTTTTAGTCTTATTCTTGTTATAATGATTATTTTATGTTATTTTTGTTTTAGTGATTAATAATTTTGTTATTATTATCATTATTATTATTATTATTACTATTATTATTAATAATAGTAATAATAATAATAATAATAATAATTGTTATTATTATTATAATTATTATTATAATAATACTAATAATAGTAGTATTATTTTATTGTTACTTTTTTGTTTAATATTATTATTATTATTATTACTTTCATTGGCACTT